>JBAMIE010212404.1:0-10208 GCA_037177295.1 Kaempferia parviflora
AATTTTTAAAAATGAATTTTAAGATTAACTCTATTTTATATCAATATGAAAATTTTTCTTATTAATTTAGCCTTGAAAGTTTTTTTTTTATAATTCAATATCTATGTCTTGCTACCCAACTAATTTTAGAGATGGACTATCTTCTCTCTCATCGGATAAATCTAAGGGCATCTTCAATGCAAGGTTTGTAAAGTTAAAAAACCCCAATAAAAAAAAGCTTTAGCTATTGTAGAAGTGAATTTTTAAGTTTGTAGTTTAAGAGCAGATTTTAAAATTCAAATGTGTTCTTTTGTCTTGAAATTGGTGTAATGTGCACGAAGTATGCAAGTATATCTTATGAATTATATCACAAAAAAACTCACTTAGAGCTTTAACCATTGAAGATATTTCAATACAAATTTATAATGGTGATGTGACATATTGGAGCTGTACAAAAAGTTCATTTAGAGTTACTATTGGAGATGCCCTAAAAGTGCAAACAACATCCCAAAAGTCTAGCTCTTATAATGACACATTCCTTGCTAGCCTTGAGATTTGAACCTCGGTGCATGAGAAATTTATTGGTTTTTTATTATTGGTAACTGACGTGAGAAATGATAGTACCTCCACATGTCCTTCATAAGTTAAGATATTAGCCTACGTAGATGAAGAAGTCAAAGAGGGATCGCTCAAGTCGAAGGATACCCGGTCAGCCGGAATGATCACTTAGCTAACCAAAACAACTTCGCAAGGAAGGTTGGGCCGACCAAGTCAAGGACTGTCCGAACACGACACCTAGTGAACGAAGGTGAATGCCAAGTGGTTTACCAACCGAGACGACACTCAGCAGAGCGGGATAAGTGTTAATGCCCGGTGGTTTACTGACCAGGACGACACTCAATAGAGCGACATAAGCGTGAATGCCAATTGGTTTAACCGACCGTGACAGTCCTCGACATTGTAGGACTAGGCTGAACTGGATAAGTGCCAATGTTCAAGTAAGATGTCAACCGAGATTGTAATGATGTGGTCACTCAAATGTCTCACAATCAATTATAATTACGCTCGAGCGGCCATATCCTAACTTGGACCTCTGACGAGGTCTGAAACCTCCTTTAATATAGAAGGCTCTCGGACTGATAAAACCATTCATATATGTTAGCTTTCAATAAGGAGAAGACAAAGGGTCAGAGGTATTGATGATCAGCGGACATTAAAGATAACCGTCGTACCTATTAATGATAAGACAATAATAGCCATTAAAATAAGAGAAGGGGAAAATACAAGTATATTTAATAAAGAGAAATAGAACATTCCTCTTATATTTATTACAACTCCATGAATGCACAGAAGTCAAGGTAAAAATATCACCTGCCTACAATTAAATGTCATTATACATGGGAGATATAATGTCAGAGAAAAAAGGTATAAAATGACATGCCAAAAATGAAGGAAGTAAGTTAATATTACATCTTCAAATTTCCTTTTATTGTGATTTCTCTTCCTGTCACTACTTTTACTTGAACGTCAGAGTGCAAACGTCAGGTCACCCAATGTCTTTATTTGCAGATATTTCCGATGGCTATAGTCTCCCATCCTCTTGCCAAAGTTTGGGTCACTCATCAGCGAGTTATCCAGAAGCATCTTGGTGTAGAAACAGTAACAAAAGGTGAAACCATCACCTCGACATCCTTTCAGAGGCCACATATTTAGATGGAAGTAAATCACAAGGAACTTCACCCAATAACAGTAACAACAATATATGTAAGAAGGGATTAAGGCAACTAATAAGACATTCCACATCTATTAGAAACTGATCCCCATCTATTAGTAGTAATTTCCTTATCTAAACTAAATGTGTCAATCTAGGAAAGCAATGAGATATCTTATGATTATTATACACTATCCGCGGTGTTTTTAAAGTATATTCATTCATTGATATCCTTCTCAATCTATTTGACTAAGATGTTCTCAGGAATAAAAATGTTTTGTTCGTGTTCAATTTGATTATAAAAATTATAGGGTCATTTTAAAAAATATTTATAGGGTCGAATGTTTTTTTTAAAACTATATTATATATTTTTTAAACACAATAGAGAGATCATATCCTCTAATACATAAATTTATAGATCAGAAAATGGTCTATATTTTTTTGCGGTCGAATTGAGGTCGCAATCCGACCATAATTAAATACGCTCTATTGACGGATTTACCCGTCAACATAAATTGTAGTTTGGATCCGGATGGACGGCCGGAAGTCCTTCAGAGGCCACCCCCTCGGTGACTGACAGCCTAGTCACCCTTCTATCTCCGACGGCCTCCGTGCGACTTCCGGCAGTTCGCTCGGATCCAAACTATAACGTAGGTAGATGGGCAAATTCGTCAATGGACCACATTCGATTGCGACCGAATTTCGACCTCAATCCGACCAAAAAAGATATAGACTATCCTCTGATTTATAAATTTATGGGCCAAAAAATCTGGGCTCAACAATAGGAGGGTGCGAAGGGACGATTTTTGAAAACTACAAGGGGTACAATGGAATTTTCTCTATTAATTTTATAGTTCGATGTAAATATCATCTTTATTCCTGAAATATCTAGTTAAAAAAGACAAGGCAATAAAAAACAAATATCTGCCGACGCTCTCTCAGACTGTGCGTAACTTCTCGTACCTAAATTCGTACTTTGCTTGTCGAAATGTTCGTGTAAATTGGAAGAAAAAAAGGATAAAAAGGGAAATCGTCGCCCGGTGAGACCCGATCCTCACGCATCTTCTACGGCCGAAAAGATCATCTACCATCGTCTTCCTCCTCCGATCTCGATCGAGATCGTTGAAGGTTTCTCCCTAACCCTCTTGCCGTCGATCAGACTCAGTCGTCGAAGTTTTGTATTGAGGTTTTACTTCTCCAATTTGATCGCCGATGGAGTCCTCCGGCGGAAGTTTGGGATCCCAACGGAGCCGGCCTGCTTCTCCCAGCGACAGTTCGCCGAGGAGGTACAGTCTACAGCTTACTCCCTCCAATTTCATCCGCGCGCGGCTTTCGGATGCGTTGGAGCATTTGGGGATTTTGCGCGCCGCGGCGGGTCACGCGGAGGAGGAGAGCTTGGAGGCGTCCGCGTTGATAGGACGTGATTCCGGACGGACCACCGGTGAGCCTCCTGCGGCCTCTATCGGTAGCGAGGGTGAGGTGGCGATTCGAATCATTGGAGCGGGAGATCAGGAGAGTCTGCGGGCGGGGGCGAGCGTGCCGCTGCCTCCTGCTTCGGGAACTGGGACAGACGGGGGTTCCGGTGGTCCTGGTTCTCCCGTTGAGTCCATTTCTTCTTCACCGGGAAGACAAGTAGGGGGTGAAGGGAGTGGCGATGAAGTTGGTGAGTCGGCTTCATCGGCATCTTCATCGCCGGCGTCGTTCTCGTCCGCCGGCGGTAGGAGTGTGGATGGAGAGGCAAACGCCACTGGAGGCAGTAGTAGAGACTCTGTGTATCAGAGATATGATATACAGCAAATAGCAAGGTGGATCGAACAGATACTACCGTTCTCACTGTTGCTCTTGGTAGTTTTCATCAGACAGCATTTGCAAGGTATGACCGTCAAGTATCAACATCCGTTCTTCCAATTTTTTTTTTCTCCACTGTGTTGTCCATGAGCACAATCTCTGCATGAGCTGATTCCTTTCATAAGCTCACGTGTTATCTTCTAAAATTTAAGAAAATTTGTGAAAGAGATACCATGCAGTTATGCTTATGTGATAGTATTGATTGATTTCCAGGGGATTCTTTGGATTATATCAGGAGTGATAGTAATTTCGATCATTCTCTGTCTTTTTTGTTTGTTTCTTTGAGTTGATTTATCATCCCTATCAAGTATCAATACTCCATGCCTTAAGATGATGTATTTGGACAAAGCGTATGATAGTTTGGGTAGTACATACTTTCTTGCTCATCAACTTTCCATTCAGCAAGTTACCTGCTCACTCGGAGTGTTCTACAAAGTCATCTTTTATCGGAGTATGCGTCCAATATTTACAAGCTGTGAACTGTAATCTATTACCTTAGTGTCAAATCCTTATAAAATAAACTTTCTTAAAATAGGCTTGTCATGTCTGTTTGACTGACTGAAAAGACCATATATTTATGTTTTCTCCTATACGATATTTTACCTTTGTGCAACCGGACAGGTTTCTTCGTGACTATTTGGATTGCCGCAGTGATGTTCAAGTCTAATGATATTCTGAGGAAACAGACTGCTTTAAAGGTATATATACCTGATCCCACTGTTATGACACTCTTTGAACTAACAATCTGCTGTGGCCATTTGCAAATTAATGATAGATAATAGATTAATACCATTCCATGAGAAAATTAAAGCGCGTATTTATCCAAGCCTTGTTTCTTGATCTATATTGGTACTTGGAATGTTTGGTTGCCTCTAGTAATTCTGGAATATAAATGATAATTAGGAAACCTAACTAAGGGAGAATTGAACATTGGATATAATGAAAAGATTTTGTCAAGTTTCACACCCATTTGAGTATATTGTTTATATCTGGATTTTTTTCCTACAAAGAATTTTCTGCAATGAACTAGATGTTCTGTTTTTGGTTTGTGCAGGGTGAGAGAAAAATATCTGTTCTAGTTGGGATTACCTTCATCTTCATAATTCATATATTTGGAGTATACTGGTGGTACAGGAATGGTGATCTTATGTGCCCATTGATCATGCTACCCCCGAGAGAAATACCACCATTTTGGCATGCCATCTTTATCATCGTGGTCAATGGTATATGCAACACTGATTTCTATCTTCCTAGTGTTATGAATTGGATGAAACTTCATCCTTGTCACATAATAGACTAATTTACTGCTGTATCTGATCAAATTTTCTACTTCTCAACAATGTAAACTTTTTAAACATGCCATATACATTAACTTGCTTCCTCTGTACCAATTTCTTTAGCTCATGCAAATCTATCTCAATATTGTATTTGTTTTTGTCAGAGTTGTTGTAACTAATAGTTACATGGTTATGATTTAAGTTGAACATCCATTATATAGTTATTGGGTGTTATATTTGAGCCTTGTATATATGGTGTTATTGTTATCTCTTAGTGAACCCAATTCAACACCATACACAATTTTTCCTCTCAACTTGGTGTCATAGTATTTTAGTGGGTTAAACAAGGTTTGACGTTTTCTTCCAAATGTCTTAGGTGGAAGTCGAGAGTTTGTTGTGACGGAGTGCCCTATGCTCCTTGCTTTGTCCCCTTCTCTCCATGTCTTTGTTTTGACACCTTGGTATGCGGCTATCAAACAGGCCCAAACTTGGTCTAAAGTTTAGGCTTGTGGCCCAAGCCCACTAGAGAATTTGGAAAAAAAAAAGTTTAATCTTAAGCCTAGTGGTCCAGTTGTGCCCTTAAAAGAAGAGGCCCACTTAAACAATTAGCGAAAACTAAGAAAAAAGAATCAAATCAATATCGGCTCAATTAAAAATGCAAACACAAAAAATAAAGTTCTTCTTCTTTGCTTCAAGTAAGTACAACAAACTCATGATTTGGCATTCACCATAAATGTTCATCTTTAGTTCATTTTGTATATATGATTTATAGTGTCTTTGTTACTTCTGGTGAAAATTGACCAAACTCAGCCTGTTTCCAATATTTATTCCCTCTTAGACAATGTTAAAACCATAATCTCACTTATACCCACAATGCTTTTATCACTCCCTTTATTAGATGCATTTGAAAATATTATTTAGTCTTAATCTCACTTGCAATATCTTTTTCTCTCAACTACCTCACTATAAGAGTAGATATTGGAATCTTAATCTCTCTCCTTTTTCTATTGTCCCTCCATCTTCGCTAACATCAAAATCTTGTTGAAACTTCAGAGAGGTATTGACGTTAAAATTAGATGAAATCATAATTCCATCAAGCCTTCAATTTTTTGAAGATCAATCTAAGGCATTACATCAGCAGAGTTCCTCAATTGTTGTATTAGTGTTGTGGTATCCTTATCTTTGCGCGCGGAATGTTAGAAATTTTTAGCCTTTTTTTATTTGAGTTAGAATTACAGTTTTATGGTTATTGGTTTAGTACCTAGTAGGTGTTCTAGGAGTCTTACATATAAGGTGTTTGTTATAATTACAAATTGCAAACATATTTTCTGTCAACTTTTATACTTTTCATTATTAAAGAGAACCTTAATGCCTAGGAATACATGCATTCACTATTATATATAAAAAAAAAATTAAGGGTAATCAATTTTCCCAAATTTTGATTTTTATTCATTGGTGTTTTTCAAGATTTAATTATTCCTTTATTGATTTCTTGTTATGTTTTAGAGATCTATTGGGTAGTTAACGTGTTGCATCTTTGCTTTAAATTATCACCTGGAGTGATAGCTTAACTTGATCTGTTGCACACATTTCAGATATTTTAATGCGTCAGGCAGCCATGGTTCTTAAGTGTTTTCTGTTGATCTGCTACAAAAATAGTAGAGGGCATAACTATCGAAAGCAGGTAATCCATTCTTAAATATGTCTATAATTTTTCTTCAAGTAGCTTGCACATATTTAGATAAGATACCATGCTAACAAGTGACAAATAATCTCTAGAAGAATATTAATGGTATTAACTGTTATTATTTGAATGGTGTTCAAAGTAGAGCTGCTTTGTAACTTGAAGCGTGGTTTGACTGTTCCACTTTGTATGGATCTTTAAATCATTTATTGTGAATTTGGAAACAAAGTTGAATAAAGTTGTCTTTCTTATTGACTTAGAACTTAGTTCCAACTTCTGAATACTAGTATCCTCTCTGCAAGTCTTCTTAGGCATACTAACGCCATTCTCCGTCATTACAGGAAGTATCTGTAGTAACAAATGTCATTAGTGCCTTCAACACAAACTATGAGGATCATGTTGAGTTATCATCTGAACATATAAAGTATTGGTGTGGAAAAGCATATTTTGACCTCGAGATAGTCATGCACAACATGAGACTATAAATATGCCAAGGCTTGTTATCAGTTACCTCTTGTATGATCTCTTTTCTATGCACACATAGGAATATATTAGATAGTCTAATAGTTGTGCATAAATATTCAATCGAAGTTTGTAACTATGTGAAATTGCTAAGCTTGATACAGTATTTGGTGATTAAGTAACCTCGTAGATGTATTTAGCTTAAGATGCACATCAAATTTAGGTAAAGCACGGCATTAACTGTTTCTTTATTTCTTTTCAGGGGAAATTGTTAACACTTGCTGAATACTTCCTGCTACTATACCGTTCTCTCTTACCAACACCTGTTTGGTACCGTTTTTTCCTGAACAAGGAATATGGGAGCCTGTTCTCATCCCTCACTACAGGGCTATACCTGACTTTCAAGTTGACTTCAGTCATTGAGAAAGTATGTTGTTCTTCTTTTATGAAATTAGTACCTCGTCTGCTGAATTTTGGTAGTATTCATAAATCCAACAATTATTCTTCAGTTTTGTTTAGAAACAATACCAAATTGTTTATTCTCTATTTCCAGATTCAATCATTTTTTGCTGCATTGAAAGCCCTATCACAAAAAATATATTATGGTTCTTATGCAACTACAGAGCAGGTAACATGTTAGTATTTGTACTATATGAAAATCTATTTTAATCTGATTCTGATTGGTGTGTTCTTGTGGGGCATTCTTTACCAAATTCTTTGCTATATGTTTAGATATTTGATCAGTTTTTTCCCGGTTTAAGTGATCTTCTCTTGAATGCTTAGCTCCTTTACTCGTACAACTCGATTGAGGTACGAAGCTGATCCCAAATAGTTGGGACCCTAGGTAACTTGCCATTGAGTTGAATTTATAGTGGTGCTGCATTCTGTTCAGAGTAGAAAACAAGAGAGGATGGAAATCAAACAGGAAAATTAACTGAAAGTGAAAAATGAGAGGAAAAAAAATGCAAGAATTTGAAAATCACGGTTTTTTTTTTCATGTGCCTCAATAGAGACATTGATTAATAACTTCTTGATAATTTATTGGAAAATCATGAACTCCATTTCCTTTACCAGTTGGAATACTGAGTTTTAAGCAGTTCCTTTTTGAGGGCATAAGAATATGACACAAATAGGGGTGTAATCGAACTTAGCCAAGCTGAATAGTAAGAGGCTCGAGCTCGGCTCAGCTTGGCTCGGTTCGATTCGTTTTCCCCTATGCTCGATCTTGACTCGAGTTTGATTCGAGCTTTAATTCTTAAGCTTGAGCTCGGTCAGTAATGGAATTAAATAGCTTGGTAACATCTTGAACTCGGTTTGAAAATAACTCAGTTAAAAAGTTACATGAGCTTAGTTCAAGCTCGTTTAAGATCGTAAGCCTCTAAACGAACATATCTGCAAGCTCATGAACCAAATATTGTTAAACTCGAGCTCGGCTCGATAATGTTTTCGGGCTCAAAAATTGGCTCGAGTTCGGCTCATTTACTTAATGGAACTTTTTTTTTTTCGAATCGAGTCCCGAATAGCTTGTAAGCGTCTTGACTCGTTTACACCCCTTCACACAAATCATTAAGCAATTTTAGGCAATCAAGTTTCATTAAATAGAAAAGGGAAGTGGATGAGAACCACCCTGCAAGCTAGAACATAATTAAGGCCCTATTGTTATATACTGAAACAAGATTGAACTGCCATAGACGGCCATATCTAGTTCGGTTAGTGCTTTAACCATAAATTACACCCTATCCCTGTGACATCAGTTTGTTAAAAAATTTGCATTTGTGTCTATCCTCAAATATTTGAATTATTACCTATAAAGCCACATAAGAATTTCATCGTGATATGAAGACAACGAAAATTTTGATATATTCTCATGTCATGGAATCGATGCAGGTAGTCGCAGCTGGTGATCTTTGCACCATTTGCCAAGAGAAAATGCATGCTCCTATCTCACTTCAATGTAAACACATTTTCTGTGAGGACTGTGTCTCTGAATGGTAAACTCTCTCGTCTGTTCATTTTGTCTCCTTTCATGCCTGCCCTATGCATCATATTCTGTAATGTAGACATCTATTATTATTTTTATTTACGAGTTGACTTATCTGATAGAATTCAACCGAACATTATATTTTATGTGCAAACTCAATGTGTATGAACTTGCTAATCGAAGTTCCAGACACCATTGACTGAGCTTTTTGTTATCACAATTTACAAATGCAACTGCAGTTGGATAAGTTAACAGTAATTTTGCTTCCCAAATGTTTTCCTTGTTAACTCAGTATTTTTCTCTTAGCTACTAACAAGGAACACATATGCACTTCTAATAATTACATTTACATCATTCTCAGGTTCGAGAGAGAACGGACATGTCCATTGTGCAGGGCTCTGGTTAAAACAGCAGATCTCCGATCATTTGCAGATGGATCTACCACCCTATTCTTCCAACTTTTCTAGTTCAGGCATCAGCAGGATTCACTAACACTGTCGGATAATCGTCTCCCAGGATACTATCGGCAGATTCCTCAGGTGCGATGCAGATGTTCTAACTGTAACCTGTCAGGCTTGTTTCCTGCTGCTGATACATTCGATACAGCTCTATCTCTCACTGCGGCTCATGTCCATATTGTTGTGACGAATGTATGTGCCTATTGTTAAGCATTATACATGGTATGTTGCCTCGCTTTCATTGTCCATATAATGTTTAATTTGTAAATAAGAGGATTGTGCAAGTCTGTTGTTTCAAATAAATGGAGGTAGACGACCTTCTTCTTTAATTCGCTTATACTCATGGAGGCATTTTGGACCTAGTGATCTTTATGCTTTGTGATCCCATTAAGGAGGCATCTCAGGGCATGGATTCAAAGGCGATTGAAGCTGCACTCGACGGCCTTTGGGTGTTGTGCTCCTTCACGAGCTCGGTGAGGTCACAAGTGCACTACTCCATTGCCGTGGAGGAGAAATATGAAAAAAGAGTTTGTTTATGTGATAATCTAAGTTATAATCTTGCTTAAGAAAATCATATAATGTATTTATGGAAAAGAAGAGACTTGGTGCTTGCTCGCAATTAAATTTCAAGCTCATTGTCATGCTCCAAGTGGGTTTCCAATTAGTGGCAAAAGGTGAATCGTTCACCCCCAGCGTCTCCATCAACCCGTTCTAAGGCCAACACGAAGGAGGTAAATCAAGAGGGTTTCACGTGGGTCTCCAAGACTATTAGAGTGGCATGATTTCCACAATGACTAAATCAAAATCA
>JBAMIE010212422.1:0-10208 GCA_037177295.1 Kaempferia parviflora
AGGATCAATATATATTATATTGACATCTAGGATGGTTAATTAATATAATTATTAATAACTAATCAATGATTTTTTTTAGAGGAGTAATACATTTAATAATAATAATAATAATTTATAAATTATTAGTTAATTTAGAAAATTTTATTAATTAATTTATAAATTTTTAATTTTTAAAATATAATAATAATCTTGAATCGTAGTGAACCATGCATGAACTGTGAATTGGAGGTTTTGAATTGTGAACCGGCGGTTTCGTATCGTAAATCGATGGTTCTGAACTGTGAACCGTAATCGTTTTGGACGGTTAAGGGTCGACCTCCAGGAATCGTCGAATCGGCGGTTCCGAACCTTCGAACCGTCAATTCTGAACCGTGGTCAAGTCTAGCTATGGTTACCGTCGCTGGAACATAAAAACTGACGATCAACCCTAGATAATTTTAAAACTTAGCTACACCCCTATTGACAAGTTAAGTATGTCCGATTACCTATTCTCTATTAATTGATTTTCATTTTTTGTATTTTTATGTACTTCCGTAATAATTTTGTACGAATTCAACCATTGAAAGCTTTAGCTATTGCAGTCCAATAGCTTTCGCAACTAAATCTACTTTACAAGATTCAACATGTTCCTTGCGTCGAAAACTTGAAATACATTGATTGAACGAGGGAGTCAAAATCTGATCAAACTGCAATTAATTCTATCTGTTTTTGCAAGTACAGTGCAGAAATGGCCAATTCTTAGAATATGTTCATGGAGTTTGTTATTGATTTATAAACGAAGTATGAGAATACGTGATAGTAAATAATTCAGCACTAGTTTTATATTATTTTTAATCCGGAATATTCATATAACATATCAAATATAATTAACTAACATGATAATACAATTGGATTCTTAGACAACGCGTTCACCGTTATCGTTGACTTTTTGAGATCTAGTCGATTGTTGGGTTGGCCATCCCGTCGTAAGATATCTACCGGTATGGCCCGTTGACGTGCAGAGAACAGAGATGGCGTACACGGCGGTGAACTTGGTGCTGGGGAAGTTGGCCGAGCTTGCTACCAGCGAGGTCGTCGGCCTCCTCAACGTGGAGGCAGAGGTCAAGTCGCTGACGGAAACACTGACACTGATTCAATCCTTTCTCCGGGATGCCGATCAGAAGCCCAGATACGAGCAAAGCCACTCTTTGCAGGAGTGGATGAGGCAGATCCGGAACTTGGCGTTCGAGATGGAGGACCTGGTGGATGAATACACGGCGCGGCTAGGCCGCCGCGGCTCAGCAGACGTCGGCGGCCGGAAGAGCCGTCTCCGACGCATCGCCGCCTTCCCTTCCCGGATCCGCACTCGCCGTCGGCTCGCGGGCCGCCTGCAAGACATCCATGCCAGATTTCAAGATGTATGCAAACAAGCATCGCAACTTGGCATTCAATCAGGCTCCCCCTCCTCCTACTCCTCCTCCTCTACAGCCAACGCAATGGTTGCTCGAAGGTAAATAATTCTAGCATATTCATGGTTAACTTTGTTGGATATATCTTTCGAAGTTGTGATCTAGTGGACGACTAGGTTATAAGAAAAATTTGGTGAAGGCATCTCTTACGTATTGTTAGGACGGTAATCGAGCCAAGCTGAGTTGAATCCAAAATAAATCAAACCATTGAAATGATAGTTTAAGTTTAGTTTTGTTCATTTTTTATGAGCTTGATTTAAGCTTGCCTTGAGTTTAGTTCGTTTAGATGTTATTGAACTCTCAATTGAAACTTATTGAATGTTTTACATTTTAAGCTTATTTAGTTGGATGATAAACAAACATATTTTACGAACTTTATTCACGAACATTAACAGTTGAACACGTATATTCAAACCTATTTGTTTAGTTTAATAAGTTGTTCAAGTTTATCCATTTAATCAATCTTATTTAAGCTATTATCAAATTAAATACCACGAACATTTACCATTACTAATGGCTCATTACATTTACAGATTTGAACTAGAAGAAGACGTTGTCGGTTTTGACGAAGATATGAAAGACATCAAAAGGCAACTGTTCGACGTTAGCTTACCAGCTCGCGTTGTCCTTTCGGTCGTCGGTCCCGGCGGTCTGGGCAAAACAACGCTGGCAAATAAGATCTACAGGAGCACAGATGTCAAAAACTATTTCCAGTGCAAAGCATGGGTGTTCGTGTCTCAGAAGTACGACGTCAAAGAACTCTTATCCAGCATCGTAAAGCAAGTGTTCGACTTCAAGGATGGGCAAGAAAAAGGCATGGAAGAACTAGAGATGAAGGAAAAATTGTGGGAGCACTTAAGCAACACAAGAAGAAGGTTTCTAATAGTGATGGATGATATTTGGGAAGTGGCAGCTTGGAACGCCATTAAAGCAGCTTTCCCAAAACAATCGACAGGATCCAGAGTGTTGCTGACCACACGCAAGATGAACGTTGCGAACATCGCAGATGTTCCTCCACACAAGCTGAAAGTTTGGAATGTGGAACAGAGCTGGAATTTGTTCTGCAGGAAGGCTTTCCGCACCGCAGGCTGCCCGCCGGAGTTGGAGGGATTCAAGCTAGATATCTTCCAAAAAACTAAAGGGCTGCCCCTTGCCATTGTGGTACTTGGAGGAATTTTGAGAGGTACAAGTCAAGCTAGTGAATGGAGGAAAAAGCTGGAGTATATTTCCTATGAATTCAGAGAAGGAGAAGACCAAATCCTAAGAATTTTAGCTCTCAGTTATCATGATCTTCCCCATCATTTGAAGCCTTGCTTCCTCTATTTTGCGGCTTTTCCTGAGGATTATAGTGTTAGTGCAGAGAGGATAAGATTTTTATGGATCGCTGAGGGTTTCATACAAACCAAGGACAAAGTTGATCAAACAATGGAGGACCTCGCAGAGGCCTACTTGAAGGATTTGGTCGACAGGTCCATGTTACAAATGGAAAGAGTGGGTCAGCTCTATACACAAGATGTTCGCATTCATGATCTTCTTCTTGATCTAGCACGGCATGAAGATCGTGAGCTTAACTTCTTCAGGTCCATTGATGATATAGGCGACAACGATCCGAGAGCTTTACGGCGTCTCAGTGCCACTGAAAATGTCAACAACCATATCTCATTGAGCTCTTCTACTACTAAACTAAGGTCACTTGTAGTTTGTCAGCTGAATGAAGGTTTTCAGAGACCGCTGGCAGCTGCGGTCGCCGGAGCGAAGTTCCTCAGGGTGTTGGATATTCAGAAACTACCCGTTGAACACTTGCCAAAGGAGATTGGGGACTTGATCCTGTTAAGGTACCTGAATTTGAGCCAGTCAAAATTGGGGGAGCTGCCTTCATCAATTGGAAACCTCATCCACTTGCAGACTTTCGATATCCGAATGACTAAGATTCAACATTTGCCGGATGCATTTTGGGAGATCAGAACACTGAGACATGTTTTCCTCAATAACGAGAATACGAGCATGCCTAAAGCCACATTCTGCTCGGAGGACATTCAGACACTTGTGGGTGTATCAAGTGGTCCATGGATATGTGACGGTGGTGTACTGGAGAAGCTGAGAAATCTTCGAAGATTGCATTTGAAAAACATGTCAAGCTCCGATGGGGATGCTTTAGCCAATGCAGTACAGAGCCTTTCGCGGCTCGAGATGCTGACATTGTTCGGAGAATCATTGCCGGTGAGCGTCCTCCTGACTTCATCTTGTTGCCGTCATCTTCAGATTCTGTATCTGAGAGGACCATGGGTAAGAAGGCCTGCAAGGATTCACATAGATGCAGAGAATTTCAGGATATTTTCCAACCTGATCTATCTCACTATTTGGCAAACAAGGTTGGAAAAGGATGAAGATGTTGCGATGCTTGCATCTCTTGCAAATCTTCAGACACTTCAATTGCGTGTTGATGCATTTGTGGGAAGAGTTTTGGTGTTTCCAAAGGGAGGGTTTCCTAGTTTACAAGAGATTGTACTGTATAGATTGAGTGCCATGGAGCAGTGGGAAGTGGGAGAGGGAGCAATGCCTCTCCTTCGGGATCTGAGACTTTGGGACTGCAAAAATATGAGAATGCTACCGGAGGGACTTGTAAGATTGACTGAGCTCAAACAAATTGAAATAGGTGGAATGGAAATGATAGAGAGAAGGGTCGACAAAGATACTGGAGAAGATTATCACAAGATCAAGCATGTTCCTTGCATTGAAGTAAATTGAATGACAGATAATGTAAGTTTGTTTTATGTTATATCTGTGATTCTTGGGCCTAGGTAAGCTAAGATATCTATCTATGTATCTATCTATCTATCACTTGCTCAGTGATTCCGTGTGTCAGAACATAATTCATTTATAAATCAAACTGAAAAAATTCAAATGGAAACTACCATTTAGATTAAAGATAGGCAAACTCACTTCTTCACGAGATATCTTTAGATGGACATGGACGAACCACTTAGTGACAGTAAAACAGATGTCCTCTACATCTCATCTTGCATGAGCTAATGGCAACTGAGAAAGTTTTCTCTTACTAGTCTTCTTTGAGTTGTTTCCAAGATCTCTACAAATCACTAACTTATCGTTTGAGCCTCCTCCAATCATAGGCACTCTATTGAGTCTCTACATTTGCATGTGATACTGCTCCAACTGAAATTAATAACTGAATTAATATTGCAAGTAGACAAAAGATGAAACTGTATAAGTTATTGGGTACGGTGACTATACCTTAAAGGATACTTCATGCACACTAAGAGTTGTAGAAATGATAGCATTTGTAGCTTCCATCGTAGCTTCCCTTGGGATGAACTACTATAAGAATAATGCTTTTTAGGAACACACATAAACGCCCTTATGGATTTGGCTGGCTTTTTCTGAGACCTCTTTTTAAATTGATACCGAGATGCATTTGCATACAAGTTATCTATACTGTAGTTACTCGTGCGTGCAACTTCGGATACTTTGGGTTTGATCACTGGAGTGGTACTTGATGGTTCCTTCAATCTAACTTGCTGATATGGGTTTACAAATAAGGTCTCAAATTTTCTTCTCAAAAATCTAGGATGTGACATTCAAAACAGGCAATTATCTTTCTGCAACAGATAAAAAAAATTCAACTGCCGACGATTCATGTTGAAACAAAACGTAATACCTGACTTCAGCCAAGAGTTTACGTTTCCTTAGTCTTGCCTCCAGCAATCTCCTCTTCTTTTCTTCTGTTTCCTGCCAATGAAAACAGTTCAGAATCCTCATAAATTGTTGAATGGGGCAACAAGAGTATCTATTTGAAGCAAACACAAAACGGTTCAAGAATTTAGCGCTTGTTCATCTAGTAGCATAAAATTTACAATGCAAAAATATTGATTTTCATATTATTACATAGATATCTGAAGCTGCATAAAGATATCAATCCGGGACTGACCAAAAGATCTCACTAATCCGTGTGGTATGGCAAATTCCACTAAATATATCAATCAAACTATTAAAAACAATACATAAGATCACACTTTGGGTCAAATAGAAACTCAGGAGGAAGAAGGCAACTTATATGGATTGATATACTGCAAATGGGATAAAAAATATCAAGGTGATAATTTCAAGGCGATTCAGGTATGAAAATTCCCTCTTTTGGACTTGGGTGACTCACCTTCATCATCTTTATTTGTATGTTTTCTATTTTTTTAAGTTCATACGGTTTATAATTCATGTATAGAAACACATATCAAGTGGTATCAAACTGGTTGTTTCATCAATCTTATAAGGATAAAGTTAGGATTTTCATCGATTTTCGATGTTTTGAGCTAGATTTTGATTTACCGGTGTAAAACGATCCTTGTTCATCGAAAAAAATTAGAGAAAAAAAACTTAACAGATTGCATCAATCAACTGCCATACAATGTCTGCTATGGCCAATGTTGCGTACAAAAGGTCTGTGAATCGACTAGTGAGTTTGATTGCTTCTAGCAATTGACTGATGTTAAACATCAATTGACTACTGGTCAAGTGTTCGGTTCGACTACAACCATCAATAGATTGTTGTTCTATAGCAATTGACTACAGGTCTTGAAGTCGAGCACATAATGTTTTTTAATTGATTGGTCGGTGATACGGTATGTTATGAGTAGACCCTAGAAGTTGGGGACGAGCAAAGTTTTGGCTAACGTGGCAGTCATAGTTTGGCTGATGTGACAATTAAGACCTTCGAAGAAAGGAACTAGGCTTATGCAAGGTAGAGATAGTTAGTCCAGTGGGGTCCACCCCGTTTTCTCTTAAAACAACAGATCAGAGAGCACGGATGCTCACCTGTCGGAAGAAAAGTAAGATGGTTCGCCGAAAGCCCAACGTCTCTTTCCTGCAAGGGCTCTCTTAAACCCCTATCTGAGCAGTACGAGGACCAAGTAGTTTTCCTATAGCCTGACCCCTTGTTGTCCTAACAGTGCACTGACAAATATCCTGAGTTCTCTTATCTTGGTTTGCTCACTATATATAAGACCAACGACCCCTTTTATCCATTGCTCGATAAGCTCAAATAATCCACCCGGGGAGGACCTCGATAGCAGTAACTTCATGTCACATGCAGATGGTCTGCGCGGGAAGGATCTCAACCTTATCTCCATGCTTCATGCATATCTGAGCGGTTCACTTTCTGTTCAGACATCTTCTCAAAGAATGACCTTCCGAAGAGAACATAACATCTTGTCAGAATAACCTCCTGTTAGAGAATATTTTGCCACTTGGCATCCAGAAGCTTCCCCTGACGCGTGTCAAGCTTTCTGGTCTTTTCGTCACCCTACACTCTTTGACAAGAATATTCTTTGTCCCCTCGATACAACCGAGACCTAACAGGTAGTATAAAAAGGTACGCATACATACATGGGGGCACTTTTGGCACTTTTCTGCTAGAACTTGCAAAAAGTTCTACTCATCTTCTTCTTCCTGCTCTTCTTTTTGCATCCTGCATTCGTTCTCTTTATCTAGGACGGTTTTTGACTTGAGCGTCGGAGTACCGGAGCCAGGGACTTTTTCCCTAGTTTCTGGTGCTAACGTGGTCGGCTGCGTGTGCGTAGGTTGCACGACGTCGCAGGAAGACCAGAGATGGTGAACATAAGAAAAGAATAACTTGACCTATCTGGCTATCTCTGGAGTCTAAGCAAGGAGATAGCTGGGGTGTATTGTAAGAGGTTCTGCTTTAACTTTTACAGGATTTCTGTTATTTCCTTTGTTCCAAGTTCCACATTATCAGATCTATCACCTGTGTTTCCCTCCCCTTGCTAAAGTAACCCACGCCATTAGCTAACTCATCTCTCCTACCCCTTTAACCCTCAACTGCCACCTTATCAAACCACCTCAATTTCTACCTTCCTCGTCCTTCTCACCCCTCACCACTGTTATCCACGTTCGCTTGGAAGGTTTCCGATTCTTGCCTTGAGTTCCAGATAGGAGCAATCGGTTTAACTAAAACCATAAACTTGCACCCATGGCCAATCCTACCACTACGGAGCTGAAGGCTGAATTTGAAAATTGAGAGTGACCAAATCGCATGAATTTAAGCATAATGAAAATTTCACTTCCAAAGCCAATAACTGAAGCGGAGGATGTTAGAACTTTCCTAAAGCAACTTGCAAACTAATAATCGCTTTCCGTGTTATGCTACGGTTCTAATATAATTATCGAACTATGCTACACTGCTATAATGCTTGCTCAACTTTTGTCAATGTGTGATTCAAATATATGAAGGTGAGTATTAAGAAAACCCAATGCAACTAACATCACTCGTTTGTTTGAAATGCATGAACAAATACACGGTTTTCCTAGGATGTTAGGAAGTCTTGATTGTATGCATTGAGCCTGGTCGCATGGCTACCGAACAATTGTGCCTGAGGCGATCACATCTGTTGATTTGTGGATATGACATGCTTTTTTTTTAAGTTGCTGGATCTCATTATGACATCAATGTGCTTAATGAATCACCTATTTTTAATGATGTCTTGACGGAATTATACCGAAGGTTAATTTTATTGTGAACGGTATACAACATATAAAAAGGTACTACTTAACATATGATATATATCCAGAACGGACCATTTTGATAAGAGTTTTCTTGCACCAGGATCCGGAAAGAATGAAATATAAGGAAAGACAAGAGGCGGTAAGAAAAGATGTCATGCGAACATTTGGGGTGCTGCAAGTGCAAGCTCGTTGGACAATTACAAGAGGTCTAGGCAACATTGATTCATGGATAAATGATCATAAATGAAATCATATATACGTGTATTATTTTTACACAATATCGATCAAAGCGAATTACGGCTCAACCATCGAATGAAAAAAAAAAACCTAGCACCAGGCGATGAAAATTGGGAAGAAGATCGCTTACGCCATTGTGCTCGATGTAATTGAAAGCAATGGATCTACCACCAACGAGGACGAGATGAGCAGCGCACCACTTCCAGAGGTTTAGGGTATGAGATCTGACTTCTGAGAAACATTGGGGACGACCAGTGCTCGTAGCTATTAGACACATCTTCACCGTCGATTTAATGAACTTCTTCGACGATTAAATCAACGGTTGGATGTGCGTTGGACACATATCTTTAAGCGGAACTCGAGAAAGAGTTCAATTTGGACGGCGGAGATGACGCTTCGCTTTCCATTCTCCATCTGCTCCCCTCTCCCACCCTCCCTCTCTTCTTCTCTCCGCCGCCGTTTCTCCGTCTCTTCTCCGCCCGCTGCCACCGCCCTTGCCTTCTCTTCGCCGCCGTCACCCCCCTCAGCCGAGCATCTAAGCCCTCTCTTCCTCCGTCCCCTGTCCTTCGCTGCCTCCCGCTCCGACCTCCTCGACTTCCGCCGTTGGGCTGAATCCCTCGCCCTCGCTGCCGCCCCCCGCCTCATCTCCGACGGAGGACCAGGGTCAGATCTCCTCCGCCGCGAACTCACGTGGATGCTCGAGGATGCCGCAGCCGACCCCGGCGTCGGCGCGGTCCGGCTCAGGGTCGAGCTGGAGGACCTCTACCGCCTGTGGAGGGAGAGGATCGAGGAGAGGCGGCCGCTTCAGTACATCGTCGGGTGCGAGCACTGGCGGGACTTAGTCTTGGCGGTGAAAGATGGGGTTCTGATACCGAGGCCGGAGACGGCGATGGTGGTGGATCTGGTCGCCGAAGTGGAGGGCTTCGAGCATGGCCTGTGGGCCGATTTGGGGGCCGGGAGCGGAGCCATTTCCGTCGGAATTGGGAGGATGTTGCGGGAGGGAGGGAGAGTCTTCGCAACGGATCTGAGTCCTATTGCGTTGGAGATTGCAAGGCTCAATGTGGAGAGGTATGGATTAAAGGTTAGTTCTTCTTCTTCTTCTTCTTCTTCTTCTTCTTCTTCTCTGAGGTTTTTTACAGAACACCTTGCGTGCTCCTTTTCATGTAGGATAAAATTGAGTTAAGGCAAGGGTCCTGGTTTGAGCCTCTGCGAGATGTCGAAGGCAAGCTTACAGGTCTGGTCAGCAACCCTCCATACATTCCCAGTGGCAACATTCCTGATCTACATGCAGAAGTTGTTCGGCATGAGCCGGAGCTTGCCCTAGATGGAGGCGCAGATGGCACGGACCATCTCCTTCATCTGTGCCGTGGCTCTGCTTCTGCACTCAAATCCGGCGGCTTCTTTGCTTTCGAGGTAACTTCACAGAATCACAGTAGTTGTTTATGGTTTCCTTTAATCCCAACTCGTATGCATTGCTGATTTCCTGGAGTTGATTGCAGACGAATGGCGACGAGCAAACGAAGTTAATTGCGGATTTGATGACGACGAGGTGGGGGAAGCTCTTCCACAGCGTGAAGATCGTGCCGGACTTTGCAGGAATCGAGAGGTTTGTGACTGGATTTCGTAGATGAGCAGTTCTTCGTATTCTCAGACTCCCGAACTGGGTGATGAAGAAGACTGATAGAATACTCATCCATGTCGTTCCGAATCAATCAATCTCGATATTTAATTTGATTTTTTTTAAAAATCTAATTAGATTTCATCCGGTTCGGATTCCTTAGTTTATAATCTCTAATCGTTGGCATCCATTTTATTTACGCTAAACTTATTTAAAAAATTATCTAATTTATTGTGTTTGGGGTTAAAGTTTATTCAATTTTATTTTTCAGATTAATTCATTATTTTCTACGTGAGTGAGAATATTTTAATTAATAGACATTCAATTTTAAAGTGAATTTCATTTAGAAATGTGTTATTTTAGACATAAAT
>JBAMIE010212432.1:0-10206 GCA_037177295.1 Kaempferia parviflora
GAGAAGATCCCCCATGGGAATATCTCCCTTGGGTTCCTCCCCCTCCGGTTATTCCTATTTTATCATTGTTATTACCATCTCCCTAACTAGCAGTCTAGCAAAGGACGCTATCAGACAATTCGTGAGAACAGTCCCCCTAAGGACATCTCTCATGTACTCCAGTCCCTCTGGCCAATTTGTCGAACTACCTTTGCCAACTCTCCTTGAGTCAGAAGTCCAATCCAACAAAGGACGTCATCAGCCAAGTGTGAGAACAATCCCCCGTAGGACATCTCCCTTGCACTCCAGTCCCTTCAACCAATTTGCCGAACCACTTCCGCCAAATCTTCTTGAGTTAGAAGTCCAGTCCAACAAAGGACGTTATCAGCCAAGTGTGAGAACAATCCCCTTAGGACATCTCCCTTACACTCTAGTCCTTTTGACCAATTTGTCGAACCACCTCTGTCAATTCTCCTTGAATTAGAAGTTCAGTCTAGCAAAGGACGTCATCAGTCAGGTCGTGAGAACAGTCCCCAATAGGACATCGCCCCCATTCCAACAAAGGACGTCATCTGTCAGGTTGTGAGAACAGTCCCCCGTGGGACATCTCTCCTAAACTCCATTTCTTCAGACTAGTTTGACGAATCACCGCCGCTAGCTCTCTTGAGTTAAAAGTCTAGGTAATGGGTTGACTCGGCAGCATGGTGAAATACTGGAACAGCAGCAGGGAAGTCATGGGTAGTAGCAATCAATGGGTATTCGTCAAATCTGGTACCATATTAGAGACATCACGTCTTGTCTCCCGCTTGTTGCGTTCAGAGCATGTCCTTGACATGAGGTGATAGCTGCCCTCACGTCTGAAGTGGACCTCTGCTTGTACCGTAGAAAGGTGGTTGATGCAGGTGGTTGTCCATGTGGAACTGGATCTCAACTTGGCTTCACTTCTTTATGAGGCAGAAGAAGTCCCCTTGAGGTGGTGTGATGGTTAAGATATGAGAGCTTATCACATAAAGTCTAGAGGTAGAATCTCGGCGCGTCCGAGCATATACCTCCCCTATGTCTTGACCATTTGCACTTATAGCTAGTAGCCACCCATGATTTATCTCCTCCGTGTTGGCCCTGTGATGGGTTGGTGGGGACACTGAGGGCGAGCGTATTCGCCTTTTGCCACATTTATAAGGCAAAAAAAGCCTAATGGAGAAGGAATTGATCAATTAAACAGGTCACACGAGCATTGAGTACGAAGGAGTCAAAAGGGGTAAGAATTTAGTTAATTCAGTATTAATTTTGTATATATAATTTTTTATTTTTTAAACAAATTCGATTAACCGAAATAACCAATTTTAAATTTGGGTCGGTTAATTTAGTTTAAGCAAAACTTCGATCCAATTTGATTAACTAATATTAAATTAATTTTTAATTAATTCAGTTAAGTTGCTTACAGAAATAACTGAATACTCGCCCTTAGGGTCAAGGCTGTGATTTGACTAGATCAAATATTCTTCTTCCTCTTCTTTCTTTAGTTCCTTTCTTTGCTTAAAGTCATGCCCTCTCCTCAACAGGAGGCGCTCTACCTCAGCCTATGAAAGCCCTTCATCTAGTGGAATGCACCCTCACTTCAGCTCACAGCTTGCCAAAACCTTCCTCGAGGAAGAACTCTCTTTTCTAGTTCAAGTCTTCCTCTCGAAGGAGGTGATCTTTCTCTTTAGCATTGTGTTGACTTGAGCATCATAGGAGCAAAGCCAGCGATACCGCCCCGCTCACCGGCGTTGACCTACAGATTGGATAGGCAGCTCAAGCACAACAGACCACATGAGGAGTTGCACGAAGATAACCGGCCATGGAAGTGAACCTATGTCTGTGGATTAGGAACTTGTTGGAGATTCACTTGGCTGTTGGAGGTTGAAGATTCTACAGTGTGAACCCTAACTAGGTGACACGGCTGATAAGGAGGACCCGGAGCAGGAAAGCAGATTTGGACAGTAGCATTTGCTATTAACTCTGTCCAAACATTATCACGTATTTTTGCAATATGTTCAAATCGTTCATCTAACTATTTAATTTAAGGTAATTAGCTTTTGGATCACCTCAGTTCTTTTGTATGCATTTGTGGTGTAAGTGTAATTAATGAAATCATGGTTTTGACTCAACATTCAATGCCGAACAAATGAGTATCATCACAATAATTTTTTTGAGTCTCCTAATCTTGATGATATTTCATCAGTATTTAATGTGGAAAACTATATTAATCAAGTTAACCTCAAGTTCATGCTTGCTTACGATAGATTCATCTGTGCCGTTTCATACTAGTGGTAGTGGGGTAATGCATCATGTGGGAGGGGTTTTTTTCTTAGCTGAATCCCCTTCTCATTTGACCATTTTTATGCATGTATGTAGCCTCAGGGTTTGGCACAGATGATAAATGTACGATAGTTTATCTATAGTGGACAGGAATCGAATCTCAAGGAATGCATCGTTTATATTCATCCCATCATACACTCAATATCTATGCTCATGATGAACCTCTTTCCATTGTCGTGGAACCGTTGTGTGGGAGGCTGCTAATGTGACGATTTCACATTTTGTAAGTATGTATGTAACCACGGAACTCATTAACTAATATTTCCGCCTTTAGATTCAGTAATTTGTGATGTATTATTGCCTTGTATCCATAATTTCGTGTTGATACTGTTGTTTTGTTGAAATTTGTAAAATACATTTCAATCTCATGGCTTGGTCATCTTAGTTTTCAAGATATAGGTTTTTTTTATAATTGGAGCTAAGTATCTAATTTTTGAAATTGATTACCAAAATGATGGAAACTTTTCATCGGCTATCAAGTAAATAGAAAAGTGCTCATAAAACTCATCCAACTAACATTCTTAATTTTACTTTTCAATAGAAGGTTGACACTCTATGGAAATGAAATGTACCTGTTCATGTTTTCCATCTAAATTTATCAAATTTTATTTTTAAAATTCTATTTTGATCACTCCAATAAACTAATTGATCTTTCCATTAAGTCATGATAAATTCAAAATACAATTTATGACTTTCAGAAATGGACTTCCAGACTAGTTGATAAAAACAATTATTATACTGCCAACAAACATATTCAATTGACTGTTTAATTTTTAATTGACTAGATCTAAATCTAATTGAGTAGAGTTTAAATAAAAATATTTTATTTTCTAAATCCTTACCTTCAATCAAACTATTAACTAAATACTTCAGTAAATCTACCTGAAAGTCTGAAAAATAAGAGGAAAAAATCAACTGAGGGGTATCTTTGTAAATTATTGATAAGTCAGGGATCCTCCTGATAATTTCCCTTATGGTCAGTTTACATTGGAGAGCGAAAGAAAAATTAAGGAAATTTTTTTAAAATTTTCACCGTTTACTTAATTAAAATTTTCAGAAGGAAAAATAATTTTTAAGTTGAAATTGATTACCTTAAAATAAGACGGAAAATACTGATAGAAAAAAAAAATAATATATCCCTTTTCATTCACAAAAATACACTATATAACATAAACATAACTTATATGTCCTTCTAACTTATAAAATTATATCATATACCCTTTTTATTTTTATTTTTTTCAAAAAAGCGACCATTAAGATTTAAACAACCTGATGTTTATTTCTTCATTATATAAAATATTATTTAGATATTGATGATCCAAAATTAACAAAACCCAGAAAACCTAATCACCTCTGTTCCTGCGAGCTGCTCCCATCCCGGCGAGCCCTCCCGATCTCTCCATTTCCGCGAGCCGGCCGCCTCCTCACAGACTTCGAGGCCAATTTCCTACGTGTAGTCATCTTTCTCCGCTTCCTCCTCCACCGACGCGAACCGGACCTTCAACCTTTCCGCTTGACGCCCGCGGCGTCGTCGAACAGCTTGTGAAACCCATAAGGAGGTAGGTAATTTCCTCCTCGGTCTATTTATTCCATTTTTCTCTCGAAGACGAGTTCATCTGATCGAACTTGTGTCGACACGGTCACTGGAGGGATATCCACCGAGTCCCCTCTGCGATTGAGGATTCGTAGGTTCCATTAATACCATTAAGGGGGAAAATGGCACTGCACCTTTGATTTATCCATATCGGTAAACATTTCATTGGTTTTGCTCTAGTTGCAGGAGAAGAGAGGACAAGATGGGAGAGGAGGTGGACAAATCGTTTCTTGCACGTATGCTTTCCTATCTGCGCTCCTCCAGCAAGTATTTTGTCTTCTACTTAGTACTCTATTAATACCTTTTATTGTTATGCTGTCATTTAAGTTACAGAAGATAAACAGAAGTCATACCTTTGCAAATGTGACTAAAGTTTTGTATAACCCCTACATCACTTCATCCGAAGACTCTAATTAACATACACAAGTACTTGGAAGTTTCAACTTATGTTTTCTCTTCCTTTCTCTTATTTGTGCTACTTAGGTAAGTTATGTGGTTGTAGTGTATTCTTGTGACCTTGGTTCAAAGTGAACCTAGTCTACATGAATTTACATAGTGGTGAATTTTTAAACACCAAAATCAGCTATTGTCTAGAGCAATTTGAAACTGAATTGAAATCATAGTACACTTTGGTTTGTTGTTTAAACCAAGCTGGCATCAAAACCTCAAATTGTTATGCAAGCATGGTCAAGAAGCTTATTAATAATACAGAATGTAGTCCAATTTTCTATCATGGATTTCATCAAGATTGGGGGTTTGGAAGTTGACAGAAAAAGTGAGCGCCAGTTATTTGGCTTAACCACAGATATCAAATTGAAGGGGAGTTTTTTAGTTTGGTTGATTTTCTGGTTTGGTTGAATATATGCTCTGAATTTTTGTTTAGTTTTATATAATTTCAATTTGAACTAAATTGGGATTTTTCTAATCAGCTTCATGATGAATTTATGATTTTTTTTTGTTTTTCATGAACTGGTAATGAAGTTTTAAGTAAGATCCAATTTCCATGATAATAAAATAACAACAAGAATATAACTACTTATATAAAGGCAATGATCACAGTTTTTATAATTATGTCTTATGAGTTTAGTCTCACATTGGGTATTTAGTCTATGGGCGATAAGTTGCAGTCCTATATATATATATACATACACTGTAAATCTGTAATAATCATCTTTCTTGAGCTTAGTGTGTTTTAATCCCCTATTTGATTACATTCCCTTTGCTTAGTTCATGCAACAACCTAACCTCAACAGCATTAAATTGTACCTCCTTAACAATGATTTGTGCTGGTTTTTTATTCACGATCACATATCACTCAATACGTCATCTTTTGCATGTTAGCAAATTTTCACCTTGACCAGATCTATCATAGACTTGGTTTGCTAGAAAAAGTAAAAAATAGAAATGCAATTTTTTTGTTTATGATGTTATATATTCTTCAAGTATTTTGTTTTTTTTAGGGAGAATTGAGGTTTGGAATGGTAAATTATAATGTATAATAAAGCATTTAAACTTTCTTTTGTTATTATATGGAAGTCACAAGCAATTATTTCAGAGACCTATGACCTGGTTCATTGTCTGACAATTTCCCACTAATCTATTTATAACATTAGCTATATTTTACTCTGAGAATTGATTGGAGAATTAAAGAGTGAAAAGGAACAAAAGTAGCAATTTGTGTATATTTTTGGGTCATCATTTTTTTTGCTTTCATTTCCTTGGTATAACATGTATCTTCAGATTCTAATTTTACACAATATTGTTATCAAATTTCAGGTACTACACTGGATATCCAAAGGATCTTGGACCTTCAAGGGTTATTCACTTCACCTCTGAGCGTCAGTTTGTCCAACTCTTGCATGAAGGCATGCCTGTGGTAGTTGCCTTCAATATAAGGTTCTAACTAGCTCTCCTAGGGTTTCTTTTGGAACTCTAATAAAAGAAACAAAATAATGTCATTTACCTGCGCAAAGTCATTCTTTTATCAGATTTTAATATAATGCAGAATTGTTTCCAATCAATTTCTGTACTGTAATTTTGGATGAGAAGGTTACAGTGAATGATTATTTCCTCTTCATATTTAGTACATGTGTTTAATAAAATGTCCAATATAGTAATAATACATATGTGAAGTTACTTGGATGTATGGATTAAATGCAATCATGCATTGCGAATTACTTCAGAATCTTGCGTTTAATTGTAGGAGTCCCTATACGGAACATCTTGATGGGGTGTTGGAGGAAGCTGCTGCAAAGTTTTGCCCACACATCAAATTCATGCGTGTATGTTTGTAGTCAATAACTGCAATTTTTATTGCCCCTCATTTAAATCTTATTTAGGATTTTATTATTACTAACTCTCTAAGCATTTTTTGGTTGCATAAATTATCTAATGACTCTTTTCAAAAAATTTCATTTTTTGGTTGCATAAATCGCATTTGTTATAGTATACACTACTTGTCAATATATTATTCTTTGATTTAGATTTTAGACTCATTAGTTTTTAAATAATTCAAGTTGTGATCCGCAGCTATGCTGTAAATTTAATTTTCTGTAATCTCGTTTGTTAGTTGTGACTGCTATTCTTGAAATTTCCAATTTATAATAGATTTTAAAAAAATTTCATGTTGTTGGATGAAACCGAGTATGCTTAATATCATTTTTGTCTAGCGCAATTATCTTTCTACCCATGAATCGTAGCATTTTGTTTCTGTATATGGACAATCCGTATCTATGATTGTTTCTACCATGCTTGTTTCACAGGTGGAATGCCCAAAATATCCAGGATTTTGCTTAACAAGACAAAAGAAGGAGTATCCATTCATTGAGATATTTCATAGTCCAGAACAAGTAATTTTCTTTCTGTATCTCGTTCTTCATAATGTCTGTGAAAATCCAAACATTTATTTTTTATAACAAATCAAGGATTCAAACAAACGAGTGATATCAGCTAGCAGTGACAATTTGGATTACAGCGGTTTCTATTTTTTCTATTTTCTTCATTAATTTCTTATTTCAATTCTTCTAGACAGCTAATCAGGGCAAAGTGGTTGATCCTAACGTCACCAAGTATGCAGTCAAGGTCTTGCCAGTAAGTTGTTCCAGTGAGTTGTTTTTTAATGCATTTTTTTTTCTTTGCGTTAAGCAATGTTACTTTTCAAGAATTTCATTATCTTGTAGAACACAATCAGTTCTATACTTGGTTCTCGATTTAGTCTTTTCCTTGCTATTTGAATAATTCTCCTCAAATGAGCGAATAATTTGATTTTCTTTACCTTGCAGTTTAATTATGATGTTAGTGTATATGGGTTCCGAGAGTTTTTCAAGAAACATGGATTTCACGTGGAGAATCCAAGTGGAACTGCCACAAAAGAGCATCACTAATTTCTTTCAAGAGGAAGTCCTCCCAAAATTATTGTATTCAACAATTTAGTTGCACATTCGGATTGCAACAAGGCAGGAGAACTATTTTCCCTATAAAATTATTGTACATTAGAGCTAGTTTTACCATTTGGATGATCTTATGCTAATGGTCCACCTGGCGTGACTGTTCCTTAGAGATGGACGTTACTCGTTTTAAAACTTTTGGTTGTATTCTGAGTTGAAATGTCTTGTTTTCTCTTTTCTTTTCATTTTTTTTTAATTTTGGAAGAAAGTCATTAGGCAAACTACTGCATAAAACATTTCAAAAGAGGTTTTACTGATAGTCCTCAAAACTTATTAGAAAACATCAGTTTACCTTTTAAATGCCCGTTATTACTTTGTCAAGATTACTGACAGTTGCGTGGATCTGCATATGCTAAATTTACTGAAGATTGCTTTTGAGATTATGGTTGTACTTTAGTCAAAACCAACTCGAATCATATCACCATGTGTTTTTGACAGAAGTTAAAAGGGCATTCCAGTTATTCTTTTAATGGAATGGGCACCTCTTATCAATTCAACTATCCTTTATTATATTATTATTATTTTTTACTTATATTTTTTTTATTTAAATCTTGAGAAGGCCTGTAGTTTTATAATTACCATACAATGGTAGCATCTGAGTTTACAATAAAGATAATAACGGGTCGGATTTATGTTAGATTTTATATCTTCTGTTTTTATATCTATTAGTATAGGATATTTATTTTTATACCTATTAAAGGATCCGATATCTTTTATATTAATATTTTTTTCATTCAAATATTATCATTAAACAAAAGTATATTAAAATTAATATTATATTTAAACAACTATATAACATATTCCTAATAAAAAAATAGTTAACGGGTTTTGAGAGAAAGAATTGTTTTAATATAATTTAATTGGGTATTCGGGTCAAATATCATATATTGGTAGTTCTTCCATATTCTTCTCCATTCGGCCGGTTAGATATCCGATCTTCTATTAGGTTTAGATATAATTGTCATCTCTAATTTATGACTGTTACAATGTAAATATGAAAGTAAGTTGAATTTGTGCAGCTATTTTAAAATAGAGGCACATAAACAGCTTATCTTTTCATTCTTCAAGTTCCTAAGTGAGTGGACACGAAGTATTGAGAGATTATTGGCTCTTCCCTTCTCTTTTTTCAAGTTTACTAAGTAAGTGACAAACACGAAGTGTTGAGAGATTATCGGCTCTTCCCTTCTCTTTTTTCAAGTTTACTAAGTGAGTGACAAAAACACGAAGTGTTGAGAGATTATCGGCTCTTCCCTTCTCTTTTTTCAAGTTTACTAAGTGAGTGACAAACACGAAGTGTTGTGACAAACACGAAGTGAGGAGCAATCGTCGGCCCTTCCTTGAGGTCTTTCCTTATTACTTTATGATTTGGGATGGGCTGATGAGGCCTACATGCCCCTGCTTACATCATCAGGCGGCGAGGACATGGCAGTAGAAGGCAATCGTGGCCACCTGGCTGACTCAGCCGTAGTCCATCCGGACGGTTAAAATCAAATAGAACCAGGCCACCCGTCCGGACGAGTATTAGCAAAGCATATTAGCACCGCCTCGGTGGCTAAAGGTGTGAAGATTACGCGTCCGGCCGGACGGGTGTCAAAAAGATTGACTTCATCTCCAGACATGCTGACAGGCTTGTCAGACACGTATTTGACAACCACAGCATCCACACGTACTTTCTGACAATAGTACAGGTGTCAGATGATGCAAAGTGTCAGGTGTCACCAATCATGATTTGACAACTTATCCTCGTACGCCTCGGGATTAACGCCTGACACCAAACTATAAATAGGGGTTTCCAGTTTCCGACGCAGGTATGCAATGCTAGGAAAACCATTGTACTTCCACTGTACTTCCATTGTACTTTTCTCCTTGAAGGGTTGCTGACTTAAGCGTCGGAGGACCAAACCAGGGAACTCCTTCCCTGGCCCGGTCGCTAACGTTTGGTTGAGTTTGTGACTGCTTACCGGAGAACGGACAGACAGATCTTTTACAGGAGGACGGATAACGAAACGCCACTTCATCATACAGTCCAGTTCCTAGTCTTCCACCTCCGGCCATCGTGTCTCTCAGCATCATCCGCCCTATTTCAGATAGGATCACTCTATTTTTTTTTTTTGTATATTTGATTTTGTTCATGATAATTTTTCACTTTTTTTGAGAATTTTGTTGATGATGTGTTTATTTCGATGTAATATATATATAGAAAAATCTCACTTTGATGAGCATAGCCAATCTTAATCTACAATACATATCAACTTCCTTATCTAATATTTATATTGTAGCAGTAACGAAATGATAACTATTATAACTATGTAGCAGTTACGACTTTGTAGCTGCTGCAACTATACAATAGTTTAATTGTACCAACTATAAAATTGTAACTGTTATAACTGTGTAATCGCTGTGAAATTATAACTATCACAACCGCATAGTAATTACATGTTAGTAGCTACTATAATTATGTAATTGCTATGGATTTCTAATTGCTATAATACATTTTCGGTTTAAAAATTAGATGGAAAATATATATAAAAGATAATAATGAAACTTATAATAATGTTGAATAATATATTAAAGAGTATGTGGGTGTCCATTTAAGAAAAACATAAAATAAAGTGGATCACTTTTTGACCATTCGGAAAAATAGATTTTTTTTTTTTTTTTGAACTTTTGTCCGGTTTTTTCCCTCTACTATTTTTACCGAACTCCTCTGCAGATTAACTAGGAATAAATTTTCAGGTCCCATTCCCTGTGAAGTGTTCAAAATGGTCAGTCTATTTATCGTCGTCCTTCCCTGACCAAACTGACGTGGCATTGCTATCACACTCC
>JBAMIE010212450.1:0-10205 GCA_037177295.1 Kaempferia parviflora
GACATGTCCTGTTTTGCTCACGTTTTGTGAGTGGGACACCGGGACAGAGAGAGGAGCGGGACAGAAGATCCGAACTGATTCTCTCATTATGCTCTTGTAAACTTGTGCAATCAGCAAAGTGAATTATCTCATGGGCTCTTTCAAAGGCATGACTCCAAAATCAAAGCATGTTAATCTTGAGTTTCCATCGCTTGCATTATTTTTTAGAAAATAAAATCCAAAGTGTTTGCCCAACTAATACCGGAGGTAGACAACTTTTCCTCTAGTTTACCTACCGAGTAAATTCGAAGTACTACTCATGTACATTTAGAAATCAATTTTTAGAATATTCATCTCATTTGGGATTGAACTTTGGTCCTTTTATTGCTTCTTTTACTGATTTACCAATGTACCAGATTCACCGGAGCGCATCGTTTATATTTACATACTACTGATTAATTTAGTAAAAAGTAAAAAATCTCTTACCAGAAGACATAACACTAGGAAACTTGAGATTATAATAAATTCAAATGATTGGCATACAAAATTTCCCTATTTTTTCCCACTTTATCATGGTAGTTAAAATGTCATGTTTTGCACTTTACATAATTCTAATACAAATTCTATAAGTTGTTTAATCTTTTTGATTCATCCACATTGAAAAATATTTTTTAAAAAAAAATAAGTTTTTAGTTGATAATATTCACAAATCTTGTGGTAAAACCTGCTAATAAGATTTTTTTTACATAATTCTAACACAAATTCTATAAGTTGTTTAATCTTTTTGATTCATCCACATTGAAAAATATTTTTTAAAATAAGTTTTTAGTTGATAATATTCACAAATCTTGTAGTAAAATCGAGAGAGGAGATCCTCTGGACCACAATCCCTGGTCTATTTCTGGTCCAGTGCATATCAACTATTAGATCTAATTAAGATGGATCAATACTTAAATTTTACCTTCGATCCAATAATTAATATGCACTGGATCAGGAATAAAACAGAAATTGTGGTCCAGAGGATCCCAACACTAAAACCTGCTAATAAGATTTTTTTTTTTTTTTTTTTTTAGGACCGGTGTCCACGTGTTACAAATATTTGGCGTCCGCACATACGACTAGACAAAAAGGTCCATATGCCAGACGACGAAGGCTTAGGTACATTACACATCACATACTCGGAAGGAGTAGGCTCACCCCTGGGCCGTGAGAGAACAATTTCAATCTGCTTTTGGCATATCCCTCGCCCACAATTAGCAATTTTAGTCATTTTCAACCGCATGATATAGATTCGTACCTACTCAAAGACATGGATGTTGTCGAACAGGATATGTAGAATAATACCAGATCATAGGGGACTTTTAGATGGTAGGTCGCCCCTGAAGCCTCGTACATAATAATCTTCTACTAGCATAGGAAAAAAATTCTAATGATCCATAAAAAGGGTTAAATCAACAAATGCGAAATGTTTCACACTGACAATCAAGTTGGGTAATGTGACAACGGATGTATCTTTAGACTGCACGATATTCCAAAAAAAGATGCAGCTTGCATATAAGGATCTCACGTGTACCATATAGAGGCTTCCCATCATTGATCCAATTCTTCTCCAAAACTGAGTTTCTTGCATTTGCCTGCATATCAATCTCAAAGGCAGAAACAATTTCGTAAACCGATGTTCTAACAACATCAGCCAAGGCATATGCCTTAGCATACAGCAAGGGTTTCTTTCTTTTAGTAGCCACTGCAGACGTTTCGTATCCTTTCCCCGCATTAAATGTTGCCCACCTGATGTTTGCAGCACCCGGCAAGTGTGCTGATGGAGCACAAGTTTTCTTTCCCAGGCAGGCCTCCACCGCAAGCAAGCAAGACAACAATGTAGTGACAACTGCTTTGTTGCAACCAGTAAGTTGAGCAACCCCATATCTGTCCTCCGAATGGGACCTTGCAGTCAATGCTCCTAGAGACCTTGCACACCATGAGCATTTCTACATAGGAAACATAACAAAAGGTAAAAACAAATGTTTCCTATGTGCAATAATCAATTAAAAGCTCTCTCCAGTGAAAGAAATAACACTAGAAAACTGCAATAGTAGGAAAAATATTTTAAAATGTTCATGTAGATTGCAAATTTCTAGGATCAGCTTAATAGAATAATAATATGTCAACAAAAATAGACATTCAGTTGACAAACCAGTTAACAATTAACAAGCAAGAACAACCAAGCTACTATGCCTTGTAATGTTAGTGTCAAGAAAGTTTGTACCTACATACTTGACATAGTTTCAGTCCAACATAAATCTAACTATAAAGCTTTGTCAACCATATCAAAACAATATGGTTGATTCGAACACTGAGTGCATGGTTACATCAAAACTAGTGAATATAAACATATATAGTACCAATATTCTATTTAACAAAATCTTCAATAAGTCGACCAATAATGTAGTAGTGTTGATGTATCAAATTCCCAACGGAAATGTGAGAAAGATCATTAATTAATAAATAAATTTAGGGAATTGATAGGGTAGCTAATGCAAAGGCTTTTTAGCTACACTATCTAAAATTTAGAGTAAAATCTTTAGATAGGGTAGCTGATGTGATTGCTCTAAGAACTAAATCTATAAATCTATGTAGATTGTTGCAAGATAACTAAATGAAGGACAAACATAACAACTATGTCAATGGATTACAATAGTTTGCAAGATAGCAACTATTACAAATTATTACAACATAATGATTGGGTCATAAATAAATTATATGTCGATGGATCAAAACTTAGGTTTCCTCTCACATGCAACCTGTGTAACAGTGTTAACTTAATGACCCAATGTTGTGTCCAACATTGACAATAAAAAATTGGTGTAAAATTGTTAACATTCAAGTTTTAGCATATGATCAAAGATAGTGGCTCCAAAAGCTAAGACCCAACAATTTATTCTTTTTTCTCCCAGCTTGTTCAATAAAGGAAACTACTCTATTAAATTAATGGCAATTTCATGAGTATGATTGTTCAAGCCTATGTGTAAGCCCTACTTAATATTTGAAATTTTATTTGTTTAAAAAAACTTTATAAAAATTTATTTGAAGATACTTCTATTTGGAAGAATAAGCTAATTAAAGTAGTTTTCAAATTTGGTAATTATCTTGTTTAAGAAATAGAAGATTTACTGATTTCTTTCGTACAATATTTTAATTTGGAAAGGAATATCAATTCCCAAATGTCAATAACTCTAGAATTTAATAATATTTTATCTTAAGTTCTACATATGAAATCGATTGTCTTGCAGTGGAACTCATGATTTGGTGTTTAGCTTCAGAACTGTAGCGATCTTTCTTCGAGAGTCCCTTTGCTTCCCCTCTCAGCCTTCTTTTTCCTTGCACTACTACACCCAATACACATAATTGACTTGCTGCTTGAGTTGGGTTTGTCATCCAGTTAGCTTGACTCCACTGTGCAACTTCTCCAAGTCCACTCACTAGTCGTGGAGGTCAATCCTCGTCTGCAAAAAGGTAGACACCCATCCAACATGCTCAACCGTGCCTCCTTCACAAGATCTAAGCCTCCTTGAGAAAACCATCTCACATTCTGAATTTTGCAAAACTTGCTCTCTTTTCATCAGATTTAAGCATCATCAAATAAATACAGTGGACTTTTTGCTACATCGGTAGAACAAGAACTTCTTGTAATTTGCACCTTCCACCTTACAAACCCATGACCCAAAAATTCAACACCCTCATGGCCTCGCAACATTAGATGCAACACTTCCTTCACCATGCCCTCAATGCAAATCTACCCATAGAAGATACATGCTTCCTATCATTAGCCTACAGTCACAACAGTGAGTCCATTCATTTCTTTGATCTGAATTGAAGGCAACCAATTTAATCACCTCCCTTTGAAGCAAGAATTGGTCATCTCCAAACAGCCTTAATAGTCCCCACGGGAGGGTTTGATGGCTAGTGCATGAGGTGTTGCCACCAAAGAATTGGTCATCTCCAAACAGCCTTAATATTTTTTGTTTTAAAAGAACTGAAGTAGGAGCCATTTTGTGGATATATGGAAAACTTGGGACGCAAACTAGCATTGACTGCAAAAAACATACAAAGTTAATTATAAAAGACTGGAGAAGAGATCCTTCTCATTCCCTCAATTGATCGAGTTCCAATCGTGACAATGAACAAAAATAATTTGGTAAAATTGCAATTATTGTTTGAAAATTCCCTGTTGGCTTGACCCTAAAAGATTCCCCCATGACTTGAGCTTGAAAGATTCCCTGTTGGCTTGACCCAAAAAGAGTTGCTGAACACAACCTTAGAAAAAACTTGATTTTTTTAACTCATTTGGAGAACATTCAACATGTTATTTACACTAGCAAGTTATAGCTCTCTAATACTATGCTAAGAGGGCCAAAAAAGAAACTAAACAAAATATACATAATGAAATAGATCTATTGAAAAAACATCAAATCAGTCAAGACTTATATTAATATGCTTCTTTGTAGTCATTTATGATTTTAAAATTTGTATGGCCAAAGAGTTGATTTTCTTGTTTCTCACTTGTCATCATTATGAGATTTCTTCTAAGCTTTAAAGAGACACATTACTGATGCTAGAATAAAATTAAATTAATTAACAATTATTGTAAAACGCCTAATGATACAATAGATTATCCTCTTGCATTTCTAAACTCGTTCTGTCTTACAACCAAGATTTAAAATCTAAACCCGTGCCGAGGTTTCAGTCTCAGATCGGAACGATACAGTTTCGGTATCGTATCGTGCCGCACCGATATTGTTTCGGTATTTTTTTATTTATATATAGTAATTATTAGATAAATATATTTATTATGTATAATTTAAAAAATAAATTGTATATTGATTTTATATAAATTCTCAATTATTGAATAACTTAATATTGATAGAAAAACAATTAAATATAGTTTTCTTTAAAAAAAATGATCTAGGCAGATCAAGTAGAGACATTCTAAGACAAAAATATATATTTCATATATTTAGGAAGAAAGAATCCTAAATATAAAAACGTCTAAATATGTTCATATATCCAAATTTCAAATTAATTTTAAGATAAAAAATTATCTATAATAAGTATATAAATTAACACAAAGATGTTATTTTATATATAATAATTATATAAATTAATTATTAATTTAAATAATATATATTTTAAATAGTAAAAAATTAAAATATCAATTAAACGGTAAAATAGTAAAAAAATATACAAAATAATAAAAAAAATATATATTATCAGAATATAAATCTGATCATTATAATTTTTAAAAAAAAAATAGAATTTTTAAATGAAATTTAAAACAATACAAAAAAAATAAAAAAAAAATATTAGATGATAAATCTAATTTATTAAAAAAATAGATTTTTTAAATAAAATTTAAAACAGTAAAAATAATTTTCAAGACGACACATCGAAGCGTAGGTGTTCGGGATGCCTCTGGTCATTTGCGAAGAAATCATACCATCTGGAGAGTGGTTGTCGCTCGTGTTGCGGCTCGCTGTCGCCTCGCCGTTGTTGCTGCCTTCGCCGCTGCCTATGTTTTTTTTTAATCAATTCAATTCCTTTCTTCTATAATCATGTTTTGCTGTCGACACACTGATGATGCGCAAAATTATCACGCGCGGGTGCCTGTTTCATTCCCTTCACAGAACGGTAAAATACGTCCATGCCTCACGGCACAAAACAAAATTTTAAAGGATACTTATAACTACTCTAACAATCTTCTTATCTGATTAATTAGTTATATTGTTTGAAAAATTATTTCTGATGTATGTTAATTTAACCTAATAACTTAATAAAGCATTAATTCAATTTTTAAATTAGATGATTTGCTAACTTATTAGGAGAATTTTAAGCCCCATTTTTCAAGTTGACTATCAAAGGTGATAATCCTCCGCATTATCAATTTTAGACCTCATGACTAAGTAGATGCACACACCATCCTTGCTACATGATCAATCATCACATTTTCTCATTTATTGAAAGAAGCAATCAAAAAGGAGAAAGATTCTAAAGAAGTCAATGTCTAGAGAAAGAAGATACACCACTACTTCACTCATTAGAAGGATTACCAAGAAGAGATAATCAAGAAACCACGTTAAAAAAGTATTTCTATGCTGGTAAAGGATAACCAAAGAAAGCTGTTGACAAAATGCTTAAAGTTAAGTTCAGTATAGCAGGGGAGAATAATGTAGGTTAGAAATTTAATCTATAAGAGTTTTAGACTTATATGAGTTTACTTTGGTAGTCTTTTGTTTAGGAGTACAAGTCAATTACTATCATAGGTGATAATCCTCTGCATATGTTAAACAAGTATTTCTATGCTGGGAAAGGATAACCAAAGAAAGCTGTTGACAAATTGCTTAAAGTTAAGTTCAGTATAGCAGGGGAGAATAATGTAGATTAGAAATTTAATCTATAAGAGTTTTAGACTTATATGAGTTTATTTTGGTAGTCTTTTGTTTAGGAGTATAAGTCAATTAAAGCAATTTTTTATTTGGTAATTATCTTGATTAGAGAATAAAGGAATTATTGTAAGTTTAATTGAGTTTTGTAGGGATAAAATTACTTCTCTCCTACTTAATTTATTACCAATTATATTTTGGTTGAAGCCTTTAAACAGGACCTCAGTCACTCCATGTTGCTAACTTCTTTAGTTTAATAATGTTTTTCGCTACGTGAGTTTTATGGGAGATTAAGTTTACCGCAATAACTAACTCTAGTAGAAAGTTATTTATATTTGAAAAGGAAAATAGCCATAACTAAAGGGTATCAATAACATCGAATGAACTGAGACCAGCAGAAATATTCATCATGTCTCAATTTCAATTGCCTTAGATAAAGCAAATCTAGATAATATAACAAAGAATTGAGTGTAAAAAATTATTAGAAAAAGTTTGACTCCTTGCATGCCTAACTAATAAAGCCAATAATGGGCAACAACATCATCAAAGGATGTTAAGAAAACACATAAGAACTGAGGAGAGAATACAGGTTTGCATCATAGGAGGAGGTGCTGGTTATGTGGAATAGTTCTGAGTTAAAACATTGGAAAATTATTAGTAAGAAGGTAGGGTTTTATTTTATTATTGTGACTATAATCATAAATTCAGATATTAATTCAAGTTAAATCTTAAATTCATATTAAGTGTGAGTGGGTTAACTAATTTAATTATAGTAGTTATAAAATATTAATGTTTTATAATTTTAACTTATTGTTATCAATGGGTCAAAACGTCAATATCGGTTCCAAGCCAGGATGAAAAAGGTTGTCAGCCAGTATAACGTAGGCAAATATTCTATGAATTGATCCATCAAATTATTGTGTTAATGTGAGCACTTCATAAGTTGGACAAGAGCAAATATTACAAGAATACCAATTGTCTTATACTTGAACATGGATCATAGGTGACCGACCGGTAATGAAATGAAAGTAGTAGATACGATGATTATAAGAAAAATTAATATTTTGTGTTTACAAGAAAAAATGGCTAGAAGAGAAGGTAAAGATGATAGAGAACTCATGTTTTAAGTTACGGTATATAGGAAGGAGTAAATAAGAAATGAAGTATATGTTGTTGTAGATAGTTGTTAAAAGATGAAATAATAGTAGTTATAAAGGAGGATAAGATTATAACTCTCAAGATAGTGGTGATAAAAGATATTATTAATGTAATTAGCATAGATGCACCTAAAGCAGGATTAGATAAAGTCACCAAATATAATTTTTGAAAAGACCTAGATGCAAGTAGTACAAAAAAAAAATTTGTCAAACGAGATTATTTTAATAAGAAGAGAACTAAATGTTGAGGAAAATGATAGTGTTATGATTTTGGAACAAGACATGAAGAAAAAAAAAAAAGCAAATTGCCTTTTGCGACAATATATAAATTTATAATAACTAATAAGTTTTTCCAAAAAAAAAGTTACATTCAAAAATAAGAACACTAAGTATCACGGAGAAAGACAGACTTATAAAGATTGCAAGTGATCTATGGAGAAAATTTAACTATCCAATATAAGTTAGTAGTGTTAATATGCATCTCAAGCATAGTATCAACAACAACAACGACAACAACCAAGTCTTATCCCACTAGGTGGGGTCGGCAGAAAAAAAATATTTTTAAGAGAGGGTACGAGAACAAACATTAGAAGAAATATATGGTGACTCAAATACGATATGGGATAATGTCATTAAATTTGAAAATGATGACCAAGAATGTATTAGGTAAGTTAAAAGGACATGCACTACCAAAAAGAATCTTGATAGTGGAATAAAAAAGTACAAAAGAAAGTGACAAAAAAAAACTAACAACCTATAAGTTACTATACACTTGTAAAAACGAAATTTTTTAAAAAAAAAAGCAGTGGCCAAGAACAAGGACAAGCAGTAAGTGCAGGTAAGAATGAAAGTTTCGAACACTTATACCGACCGTTGGATATAAAAGAAAGAGAAAAATGGCATTTATAGATCAGTTAAGTTAGAGAGGAAAATAAAAGATCTTATTTAAATAAGATATATTAAAGATGAATGTAACAGAGTACTAGTGACTGATAAGAAAATAAAAGCGCGATGGAAGAAGAACTTTCATCAACTTTTTATGAAGGTTTAGGTCACCAACTTAGTTAATTTAAGTAGGTCAGGGGAGTATAGAAATTTAAATTTTATTAGAAAATTCAAACTTCACAAGTTGAAGAAACTTTAAATTAGATACAAATTGAAAAAGTGATTGAACTAGATGACATTCTAATAGAGGTATGAAAGTGTACAGGAAGAAGAATGATGAATAGCTTATAAAGTTATTTGATATTGAAAATGAAAAAATATCTAATTGATAGAAGGTAAGTATTGTAGTCCTCTATATACAAATAAAAGAGGCGTACAAAATTATACCAATTATAGGGATATTAATCTAGTGAGTCATATCGTGAAATTTTAGAAAAGAGTTATAAAAAAAATTAAGGATACCGAGATAATTGAAAATTAATTTGGATTTATGCTTGAAAAGTCGACAATAGAAAATATACATATTCTCGGACAACTAATTGAAAAATATAAGAAAAAGAGCAAGACTTACACATGATACTCGTCCATCTAGAAAAAACTTATAAAAAAGTCCCAAGATAAATTATGTAGAGAATTCTAAAAAAAAAAAGATATTAGCATTAGAATATATTAAAATAATTAAGAATATGTATGAGGATGCAATGCCAAGAATAAAAACTCTTAAGTGGATTAACCCAAATGTTTTCTATAAAGTTAGGTCCCTATCTTTTTACAGTAAGCATGAATGAACTCACTGAACACACCCAATATATGTTATCATAAACTTAAAGAGAAGATCTACAAAATGGTAGTTAGACCTACTATGTTATTTGAAGTTGAATGTTGAACTTAGGCAATGACTCAAGCACACGAGCAGAAGATGAGAATTAAAAAGATAAGAATGTTAAAATGAATGTGCAGAGAAATGAGGATGAATAAGAAAAGAAATGAGAAAATCAAAATTATGTCTATTTAGGAAAAACTTCCAAGTATGGCAAATACATACATTAAATGACGAAAAAGAAGACTAAAGAAGAATTTATTAGCAATGATAAAATTTATCCAAAATGCAGATGATGATATAGGAGATAGAGCTAAGGAGATATGATAGTGTTTTGTTCAATGTTTTGTAATAATATGTTAAATTTTATTTCATAATTTCATGTTATGATTTATTAACATGTAATGTTATGGCAAATTAAAAATTCTAATTTCAATCAAGTTATAACTTTCTATTAATAATTTGCCGTGTTCTAAATTGTGGTCGAGGAGGCCTCCTAGGCGAGAGGCCCATCAACCTCACCGGCTCAAGCTGAGGCGGTGCTTTAAGCGGTAACTCACCTTCTTTCAGCACCGTGTGGCCCGGAGGCGTTATCCGGGCCCAGCGACGGGCTCGGAGGTGTCGTCCACCCAGCGACGGACTCAGAGGCGTCGCCCAGATGCAGTGACACGTTCGAACTTACCATGCAGTCCCGGCGATGCGTCAAACTTGTCGTCCGACCGAAACAGGGTATGTGAGTAAGTTATAAGCTAGGGTTTAATTCAATTACTTTAGGTTAATAAATTTAGTCAACTCCTAGCTATGATTGTTTAAATAGATTTAATTAAAACCTAATAAAATTATCCCATTAATATAGTGTGTATATAT
>JBAMIE010212458.1:0-10205 GCA_037177295.1 Kaempferia parviflora
CAGTCTTGTAATATAATCCAAATTACATTACATAGTTGATTCCGTTTTTTTTATATTAATTTAATATTGTAATGTAATGTAATCCAGATTACAAAACTTAACAAAACCTATGTAATCCGATTACAAAGCAAAATATATGTAATCCGATTACATTACAACTTGAAAATTATTATGTCAAAAATACCCCTCTAACCTCATCAAACCACCCCTGAACTAATTTGTAGACACCACCTCCCCCTACTCGATCGCTGACCGACCATCGCCGGCCGACCGCCGACCTACCACCGCCGACCTACCACCGTCGGCCAATCGCCGGCCGCCGCAGGCCGATCGTCCGATCGTCCACTACTGCCGCCGGCCGATCGTCCGATCGTTAGCTGACCGCCGCCTGCAGATTGTCTGATCATCCGATCGACCGACCGCTGCCGGCCGACAACGACAAAGGATATTTTTGTTATTTTATATTTATATGAATTGCATTACTTATAAAAAATAATTGATACCAAATAAAAGAATATAATCATCCTTGTAATCAAAGATTATATTCAATATATTTCTAAACGTAGTAATGTAATATGAATTACATTATATTACATTACATTATAAAGTTGATTACATTACAACTTACCAAAAGTAGTCTAAGTGACGTTCATAAGCCTTCTTGATCTTGGAAATTTCTCGTGCGTTTGAACAGACAGAAGGCATTTTCAGAATTACTCCAGACAATAGCCAAGAAGAGCATGTCCGAGACATGCTAAACCGTGGAATACTGCCCCAGGAGACTGGTGTTCATTGTCTAGCAGGTCTAATAAAGGTGATTATCAATTCCATGAAGCCAATTGATTGGCTGTATGATTCATCCATCATCTTGATATCGATCCTCGACAACAGGCCTGGTTCAGAGAACTTCCTGCCGGGGTGCTGGACACTCTTTCGTCTGAGGAGGTGATGCAGTGCAAGACAGAAGAGGCTTGCTCTCAGCTCGCGGAGCATTTACCGGCGACTGAGGCTGCTCTGCTGGACTGGGCAGTCAATTTGATGGCCGACGTCGTCCAAGATGAGCTACAAAACAAGATGAATGCACAGAATGTGGCTACTGTTTTTGCTCCAAACATGAGTCAGGTTAACTGGTGTATTTCTGTCAGTTGTGACTTTGTTTCTGCTCTTCTTGAAGTATAGAACATTCATGCAGATGGCAGATCCTTTAAACGCACTCATGTATGCAGTGCAAGTGATGAATTTTCTCAGGCTGATGATTGTGAAAACTCTTAAAGAGAGAAAGGCCACCTCAAAAACATGTTCTGCACCTCAAGGGACTAAACAGAATTCGACTACAACCAACTGTGTTTATGTGAATTCAGATAGTGTTTGTGGTTCAACTAAGTCACAGAACTAACAGCAAGTTTGAAAGGAAGCAGTCAGAAAGTCACACTAACTTGCAAGTTTCAGAGCAGTGAGGTGAAAATTGTTCTTAGTGGTTTCTGATTTCTCTTTTTGCAATTTGTTTTCAGTTCTGAATTCTGAGAATTTTCAATGTGGTTTTGTGTTGTAGACAATCAGAGCTTCTTGTTTCATAATTTGAATTTCTTTTTCTCACAGCAATGCTTTGAAAATTAGATTGACCTGAATGCTTTGATAAGTTTGATAAGTATCTAATGCTGCCCTTTCATAAATTTAAAAATAGTATACGTCTTTTAATAAATACACACACCTTCTAGATACGTCCACCGTACCAAAAGCGATATGGGTGTATCTTTTAGTACCAAAAGTGATACGTCTACCATACTTTCTCTAAATATATATTATATATTTTATTAGAAAAGGGAGAAAAGATCTGCGATAAATACAAATTAGTTGTTATTAATTAAAATAAATAAATAAATCTCGTGGCCGCGAGGCGGAAGAAGGGGGTGGATTTGGCTGGTCGGGAGCGCAACTGGCCTGGGAGTGGCTGTGATGCCGCCACGTCAGACCCTATCAATTCCCGATTTCATGTCGCCCCTCCTTTCTGACGTGGCCCGGTTCCCACCTCCTCCGATCCGCTGCATCCTATGAACCATGAAACACGCGTATACGATTTCTAGAATGGTTATTCGAGGTGGGCCCCGCTTGTTGGTTATTCGTGAGTGGGTCTCTGTGTGCCGTACGGTGACTCGGCTTTGGATCGGCTCATCCGCACTCGCCTGGGATGCGAGATATTTCTCACGGCCCCCGATTTCCTCCGCTTCCACGAAAAGATCTTCCTCTTCCTCTTCCCCTTCCCCTTCCTCTTCGTCTCCAGGGCGTGATGCACGTCGACGAGAAGAGAACCGAGGATGGCAGACGGCCGGAGGCTTTATTTGGTGCTTCCGGTGACGACGCCGGAGGCAGGATTGGGAGCTCCGCCGCAGGTCCCAGCACGGAGCGGCAGGTGATCCGGTGGGAGAAGTTTCTCCCCCGACGATCCCTCCGCGTCCTCCTCGTCGAGCAGGACGATTCTACGCGGCACATCGTCTCCGCCCTACTCCGAAAATGCAGCTACCACGGTTTCTCTCCTTCTCCAGGTTTGATTGGTGGGATTCCCTGCGGTTTTAGCGATTGAAATTGGTCGTGGTTGATGGCAGTTGCGGCGGCGGCGGATGGACTCAAGGCTTGGGAGGTGTTGAGGGAGAAGCGCTACCACTTCGATCTTGTGCTCACCGAAGTGGAGATGCCTTCGCTTTCTGGGATCGGGCTCCTCTCCAGAATCGTGGCTGCTGAGGAGTGTAGAAACATTCCGGTTATAAGTAAGTCGTCATACAGGTCGATTCAAATTTCCAGCAGTTTGGTAGTTGATGGTCTTATGCAAGATTTGTCGTCCATCATGCATAAACTTTGGTTTTCGGAGAAGAGTGTTCCAAAATGTTCACTTTATCTTTTATCCGTAATTATTTGATGATGTAATTGTTTTCCTGTCTTCAATTGAATCTTTCTATACTGGTCTGTCAACTAGTGAAGATTTTGGAGAAGTCAATCGAATTGCAATCTCATTGTAGAGTGTAATGGTGGATCTCGTTTTCCTAAAATATTAACATGAAAGAAGTGAGTTTTCTATTGCCATGATAAGTTAGAGAATTTAAGGTAAACTACGTCCTGCCATATATTTGAGTCTTCCTGTTGTTATAGCTACGGTTCTTTCTTATACAGTGATGTCTGCTCAAGATTCCATTGGTGTAGTCCTGAAGTGCATGCTAAAGGGTGCTGTGGACTTTTTGGTGAAACCAGTACGGAAGAATGAGTTACGAAATTTATGGCAGCATGTTTGGAGGAGGCATTGTGTAGGTTTATGTACTTATTAGCAATTGATTCCTAGAGGTCGAATCCAATTAGCTTGTGAAATATCTGATGGAAGGTTACTTGTTTCATGCAGTTGATTAATTCTACAAATGTCTCTGACAATAATGCTGCTGCTAGCAATCATTTGAGTACCAATATTGTTGCTGGATCCAAGACGGGGGAAAACAGTGATGATGGTGATGTTCAGGTAAGTGAATCTGCTATGTGGTTGTCCAAATATCCGCAAAGATCTGTCAAGGATGATTAATTTTTTTTCCCCTACAGAATATTGACAGAAAATTTTTGTTTGCTTTGATCTCACTATTTTCACTTTCATATGTTTATCAGAGTTCTGGCAGTAACCCAGATGTACAAAGCAAAAGTGTGAAAAAACAGATGGAAACACTTCCAGATATGGTGAGAAACATTTCCAAAGAATCTAATCCAAAGACAATTATGGAAAACAAGTTGAGCAATAACGGTGAGGGAAGAGGTTATGAAACATACTTGCTTATTACATTTTTTCTGGATGAGGAATCTAAGCGTGACTTCTTATTCTGGTTAATTCCTTTTCAGATAAAACTTATGAGGCCACAATCAAACTAAGTCATTCAGATCTAGAGGTCTCATTAACTGGGGCCAGAGAGGAAAATAATATTTTGTTCAATAAACCAATATATAGGGAGGAAGCAACATGTGTGAGGTTTCAAGAGGGTGAAGATGCTGATTCAAAACCAAATTGTCAACCTAATGGAAAGCATGAATCTTCCTACAATGTGAAAGAGTTTATTGAGCCAATAGCCAGCAGCAGCTGGAAATATGCTACTTTAAAAAGAGTTTCTTTTACAGATGCACCAGGTGAAGCCTCATCATCTTCTCATGGTAGAAGTATTTCTGAGTTGGATTCCTCCAAGCTACTAGATCTTACTCTGAGAAGATTACCGCAGAATGGCTATGTCAATCCAGAGTTCAGAAAAAATCACGTGTTGAACCATTCTAATGCCTCTGCCTTTTCAAAGTAATTATTTCATAAATTTTCTTCTTTTTCCAGCTTCTACTTTATATATTCTTAAAGCTTATTTTCTTTTAGTTCTCAAGTCTACCTATAAGCCCTGTTAATACACTTGGCTCTTTTTAACTTTTAATTATTTAACTCAGGCCACTAAATAATTGATAAAGGGTGGTACGCTGATTTTATTTATATATATGTTTCTAGGATGAAGGCATCCATCAATCCTAAGTAGTCATTTTAAGTTTCTAAAGAGTTATCCTTTTAATCAAATCTTTATTTTATTTTCAATACTTTAGTACCAGAATGTACTTCTCCACCAGAGATTTACCCCTAAAAAACAAGTCAAGAAATCTTGTTGATTGTAAGTGTGCGGCCGCATTGGAAAATCGTTTTCTCAGTCCCTTGATCCAGTAAAAATTTCTACAATATGTGAAAATAAAGATTATTTTCCCTAGGAAAATATACATGATTTCCCCATTTTGTAAGAATTGTTATTAACAGTGTGTACAATTATTTTAATTTTGTTATCTATGAGCATGGTCATGGTTTCATATATGTACCTAATACTATAGAAATTCCATATTTTTCTGATATTGATGTACCAGATGCAAGTACCTATCCTGTTAGTAATTCATTCTATAATCTATTTGGAGTTTATTTTTTTCTTACTGATACCTAGTTAGATTTTCTATGAATCTTGATTTGTCATTGCTTTCCCTGCATTTACAGACTACATAAGATTTTGCCTAACTTCCTTCTGTTGTGAATTTTCTGCGTCAAGTTATACATTGGTTTTAACTAATCTGCATTTGATGCCAATTGAGTCACCCATACATGACCTGTGTACAAAATAGATATGGTATTCTTGTGGGTTTAGTATACCTATAATCTAATTTAGTTGCTTTAAACAGCGTTACTTATTCTGTAATAGATAGTTGTATTTACTCTAATTCTATAGCTTGATCTGCTCGGGAAGGAAGACCATCAAAATTCTCCAACCAGTTAACTTTGATTATAATTGAAATTTACTCTGTGATGTCAGCTCGTAATTGATTGATTCTGAAACAACAATTGCTCGCTATAATTGCTTCTACTATGTGGTTACTCCACAGTTGCGCTCATAAGTTGTCCTCCTACATGCTTTTATCCTGCAGGATTTTGTGATTTTTAGCCTTCATTTGTCATAGTGATGTTTTGATTGTAGCTAGTGAGAATATATAGCAAAAATTGGAAGCTCTTGTTAGCCAGTTTACCCTTATTTGCATACATTTGTGAAAAATCCCCATCTCTTAGTTTACTAATTATGGAGTTGATATGGTTTTAATAACTTTAGATATGTGAGTTTCCACTCTTTCTAGATTTTCAATTAGGAAGTTTATTACTTAATGAACTGACTGATGTAATGTTTATTTTTTATTTTGAACATTTAGTAGGGCATTGTATTGAATGATGTGTCTTGTAGGTATGGCAACAAGAAGCAGTTTTCTCAAGAACCTGTTTCTTCATCTTTATGCATTAAAGCCATGGAACCTGTTGACAAAACCCAGTTAAATGGCATTAAACCCAGCCATTTTAATGATAGAACTCTTTCCTTATATTCTAGAGAAATGCAATCATTTGATCGGGATAAAGCAATTGAAGCCTCCTTTCATTTCCAACTTTCCTCTGGTTGCAACAAAGAGAATGATGGAATCATCTTATCTAATCCAATACGAGATGGTTCTTCTGCTTCTCATCCCATTGATGTAGCTGATTCTGCATGTCACCCCGTTCAATTTGGCTTGATGTCAATGCCGATTCCTGTTGAGGCAATTCCTTTCCAACACTTCTCTGCGGGGTATGGTACTATATTGCAGCCATTATTCTATCCGGAGACATCTTTTCATCCAAAAACTTCAACTTCCTTTGAAAAAATAACAGTTCACGTTTGTGCTGATGGAAATAGTCACCATGATAATCATCATGCGGACCATAGTCAGCATCTTGAATATCTTAGCCATGAAGAAAATTATAAACTCCACAATTGGAGGAGGGCTCAAGTTGAAGCAGAGCTAAGGGATTCACGAGATCCTCCTTTAGAACAAGTTGGTCAATGTGTCTTGTCTAGCCAGGATATTTATAAAGATTGTGGAGTCTCTGGTTGTAGCAAAACAACAGAAGCTGCTGTACATGCAGCTACTGCTCGAGAGTGTGGGAATGAAAGTGGGGTTCGTAACTATATTGAAAAAGGCTTGGATGGTGATCGTTCTCAACGAGAAGCTGCGTTAATAAAGTTCCGCTTAAAAAGGAAAGACAGATGCTTTGAGAAAAAGGTAAATGGGTTATGCTGTCCACAAGTTTATTTCATTAGTGCTTTTATAATGTTTTAGTTTGTAATTTGCATTGCAATGATATTGGAACTTGTGAGTATAAAGGATTGGTTATTTGAAACACTTGCATAGCATCTCAAGAAAAAACCATCCAAATAAGTTTTGGCAGGCATAAGTTAAATGCAATTTTCCTCCAATTTGATTTAATTGTCTATGCCAGGAACTTTCTCTGAGAAATGAATATTTGAAAGAGGCCACAGATATCTTATTAGCTAATAAAATGCAGCAAGCAAAAGACACCAATCATTGTATTAAAAGACTTTTTGTCATTTTCTTGTATGTAGTACTAAGAGTACAGAATTGTTTGACATCTCCTGTAAAGTATTAAAATACTTAGTTCATGATATTAGTGGTAAAAATTTGTCATTACTACTACTTAAATACTGGATAGTTACAACCTTTGTTTTCTATTCTAAATAATTTTCTTCCTTAGTACTGTGTGAAAAGAGTAGAATGGAATCCGATTGTTGCATTTAAACATTCTTAGCTCATAGTTTGCTGTGAATCGTCTCACTAGATCTTTAATATAGATGAAAGTTCTCTTGGGTCTTAAACTTGAATTAGTCATTCAATAAATTCCTGTTGTTAATATTCAACTATAAGGGTAAATTATAAATAGTTCTAATTGTCACATTGGAGATCCCTTGTCAGTCTTCACATAAATTTATGACTGAAATTTGTCTAGCATACTCAAAATTTTTTCCATGATATACATATTCAAAATCAGGTGTCACAGCTTTATCAAATCGGTAAACTACATGATCAGCTAAAAATAAAAAAATTAACATGTAAGTCATCTGATCATAGTTTCCGTGAATACTAGTAGCAGGAAGCTCTTGGCAAGAAATGATTCAAATGTTCATGAAATGCTACTTTAAGTTTTGGAAGGACTTTAAAATTATTTATTGCCTAACTTGCAATATGCAATATCTTATTTTATTCTCACAGGTTAGATACCACAGCAGGAAGAAACTTGCAGAACAGAGACCAAGAGTGAAAGGGCAATTTGTACGTCAAAAGTTTATAGATTTGACGACTACAACAGAAGCAGAAGACTAATTGAATCTATTGATACTAAATGCCCTTCTAGAAGTGGTGTCATCAGTCATGTTAACTGCTGGGTCAACATGTTAACGTTCATATTGAGAATTCCAGATTTGATGTTTACTTGATTTTCTGTATGCTCTCAACCGACAAGCCAAGACTTGCAAAGGAGCTAAATCAGAAAAAATCACACATTTTCAGTCAGAATGAAGAATCCACTCATAATGTGGGCATAGTTGGAATTTATCACATATTATACTAAATTTATCATAATCCATACTCGTTATGTTTGGATAGATTTAACTTCTTGTATGCATAAGCAAATAGATGACAGAGGTTATTAAGTTATATGAGTATGATGGTATAATTCCAACATTAGGTTCACTTTTCATATCACTTGGACATGTGAGAGTCCTACAAGGAGCAACCTATCAGAAATACATGAGAAGGCTATGCCGAATTTGTCGTGGCTTTTGAGGTGACCGTCAAGTGTTTATACACTGCACTACTGCAGTTACTACCCGTTGCTAAATTCAGTAAGTTTGTATATTGATTCTGAACTTTAGTATTATGTTGAATACTTGTATCTTAGCCATTTCTCCAATTGTATTTGTACTTTCTAAATTGAAGATACTCACTTTCTGTGGGGCACCACAAAAGGACAAATTAAAGCATGGTCATATACAGAATCTGCATTAGTTTACACTTCCTGGAAGAATAAATTTTTGTGTTTTGGAACCAGAAATGCAGATTAAATGCTCCAACGTGCCATAGGCTTTCTTTATCCTTTTCTTTTCCAAGATATAATTAGTTTATAATCTCTACAGTTCACATATTTACTGATCATCAAATGAATATTAGGAAGTTTGGATAATTTCTCATGGTGTGTAATAGTTGTGCTAAAACCTTTGAGAGTCTTAAGTGATCCATTAGGTCTTTCTTTTTTTGAAAAATAAGGGCCTTGTAAGGTTATTGCCAAAAAGTTTAGCCAAATAAATTATATTGACAAAATCACAATATGAATTGTGCAGAGAGTCAATACCTTGGAGCAAAGCTCCTTGATGTCCCATGTACAGTACAAATAGGTTTATCCAAATATGTACAATATGGAAATACAATCTTTTCAGAAACATTTAATAAGCTTGCTTATTGATGAATCATCTTCCATTATTCTCAAGGCTTGTCCTAATATTACTTTCAATTAAGTTTTAAAATTTGGTAAATTCCATTCAAATAATAATTATCATTATTGTTTAATTGATTGACCTACTTATATGACAGGTCAATGATCAGCATTAGGTAAGGTTGAATACTATAATCAGTCCTTATTTGATGCCTTCTGTCAAAGTAGTGTTTTGGTCATTTTAAAATCAATCTAATGGTAGAAGAACTCCAAGCACAAGATGATGCTCTACATATTGCAAATAAATAGTTTACCACTAACAAAGACTCTAAGAGCATCCACATTCGTGGAACCTCTCCGAGAGCTTTTTCGTTGTCACATCCGTGCCACGTCAAAAGTATAAAACCTCATATATCTTTTCACTATCAAAAAAAACTTCTCAACAATTCCTTCATGGATCCCATATTTTTAAACTCTCACACCACACATCTCTCCCTTAATTAAAAAACCCTTCAAATCTCATTTATATTTTATTTAAAAAAAATATATAAATAAATAAACGAAGATGGGGCGAGGTCTGTCCCTCACACCACGTTTTCGGAGCTCCCGCCAAAAATGCTCTAATTACGACCATAGAAGAAAAGGATAAAAATCAAAAGAGCATCTTAAATTATGCAAATCGTCAACAGAACGTCTCTTTAAAAATATATATATCAAAAGAGCCCCTCACTTGATATTTTGTACCAAAAATGCCTCTAATTTCACACTTGAATGTGAAAATTTGACTATTTCGCTTTAATTAAAATTATTATACATAAAGATCTATTATATTAAAATACTCTTAATTAAATTAGTTAAAATTATTTAAACTCCATCAAAATCACTTTAAATTGGTCAAAATCACTTTGAAACAATTGTAACAACTACCTAAGTGGCTGCTGTATAATAGTAGTAGTTGAATCCTAAATTATAAACTCTAAAACCTTGGGCTTAAACCCTGAGCATTATTATATCAAAATACTCTTTATCAATTTGGTCAAAATTATTTAAACTTCATCAAAATTTCTTTAAGTTAGTCAAAATCACTTTAAAACAGTTATAGTAGTTACTTAGATAGTTGCTACACATTTGTATTATCTACTACAATATTACAATGATATTGTATTAGTTGTTACACGATGATGTAATATCGTAGTTGCTATAACATATGGTGAGGCACACATCGGACGGTTTTTACAAAAGGAATTCTCATTTGATGATTCATTAAATGAGGGGCGTCCTTTTGATTTTTGCCCAAAAGTAAACTCTATCTAATCACAACACAACAAGTTTTCCAATTTTCCTAGAGAGTTGTTTCACTTGG
>JBAMIE010212469.1:0-10203 GCA_037177295.1 Kaempferia parviflora
ATGTCCTAGTCTTTGCTGTATACATACAATCTTAAACTCGTCAGAACTCGATACTGAATGAGTAAAATTTAAGGCATTCAAAACTTATCCATAACTTTGCAAGGAACAAGTCTATGATAAAAGTATATCGAGAAACAGCTTTGGTGAGGATGAACCTTTCTATCATTCCAGATATGGTCCAAGAAGAACCAAGTAAGGCTCGCTTCATCCTCAAAGATTTGCACATGCAATGCTACCGAGCATACTGAATCATTCGCCTGTTCGGTATGCAGTGTGAACAAAAGCGTAACTTCTTTCCTTTTCTTTCCTAAAGTGATATAGTCTCAATAAACACCATGGTATGTTACTTAGTGCCGGTACAATCATTTGTCGTTTGTGTTTCAGTTATTTGTTTCATATTGCTAGGAAGAAACACTTAGATTGAAGATCTAGCATTTGTATAATCATGAAAGTGATATTGACGTCCCCTTAGGGTGGTACGATAGTTAAGACATGGGAGGTTATCACATAAGGTCGAAACTCAGCGCATGTCTTGACCATTTGCACTAATGGGTAGTAGTCACGCCCGTGATTTACCTCCTTCGTGTTGGCCTAGGGACGGACATGGCGAAGGCGCTGAGGACGAGCGAATCACCTTCTACCACATGAAAGTGATATTGACACCAGCCACCGCAAAAAGATACTCCCATGTTGGTCAATTTCCAAACTGCTTGTTTAGCAACCTCTGGAAGGAATTCTAAAGATAAAGAAAGTCAACGAAACTTTAGTTGGTAGAGAATGGAACATTAATTTAATTATAATAAATTTATCCTTCCGTATTAGCCTAGGGACAGGTTGACGGAGACGCTAAGGGCGAACGAATTACCTTGTACCACGTGAAAGTGATATTGGCACCAGCCACTGCAAAAGGATACTCCCATGTTGATCGATTTCCAAATCGCTTGTTTAGCAACCTCTGGAAGGAATTCTAAAGATAAAGAAAGTCAACTTTCTCTTAGAGTGCATTTGTTTAAGAAAAAAACAAAAAAGATAATATGATCTTACAGAGAATGTTTTCGCAAAGAATAGAAGATTCTCCTATGAAATAAACCCAGCATCCCTACTTACCATGAAAAATTGTGGATCAGGAGACTTTAGTTGGTAGAGAATGGAACATTAAATAATTATAATGGTAAATTTACCTAAAGTCAGTCGACGAATCCTTCCCCTGTTAGAAGCAACTTTGAAGACAGAACTTCGTTACGAGCGTGAATCACTTTCCTTAAGGAAAATTTGACTCCGCTATGTTGTTGTTGGGTTTAACAACAAATTCCCTCCAGGATACTCAAACGAAATATAATTTATAGACAACAAATCTATAAATTCCCCCAAGACAAAATAGAGTATGAAAAAAGTGATTGTTTAAGAAGTTGATTAAAGGATGTATATATAATCAACGATGCAACTTTTGGGAAAGGTTGAGATGCCCGTTCATGAAAGGACACGCTAACCATCGCACTTGTTCACGAAGAATAATAATAATAATAAAATTCAAAATTAAGAAAAGAAAAAATCGAGATTCCGAATCTATTTTATTTCCTTTTTTTATGTGCCCACGTGGCCCAAATGCCCATTATATATTTTTATATATATTCCACTTGGTTACCAATCCAATAGAACATACTTGATGCACATTCTTTAATAAGCCCATCAAACTTCTCCTTCCTTTTCAATGTGGGACTAAACATGTATCACTAACTATATTCAACAACCCCCCACTTAGTTAGTGATATTTGCAATTAAATGTTAAGTTATATGTATCTAGAAGGTGTCTTTCAACTTAAACCTGCTATTAGTATAAATATTTCAAAATCTCATCGAAATGTATGGCAGTTAATTGACTTATACCATAATTTCTATATGACAAGATCGGAAATATCATACACATATAACTTTTAATTTCTGTAACATGTCCACCGTGAGCTTTAGCACCATATTATGGCCTTGTGCTACCCTGGATTCACAAACACTTACAAAAATTTTATTCTCAAACTTTTGACAGAAGCGGCACCACTTCTTGTGTTCGCATAGGTGAAGGACCTTTAAAATCTCAAATGAGATTTCTTGTTTATGACCAACATAAATCTTCATTAAGAATACTTTATATTCAACCTCCTTTTCATAAGTACTGCATTGATTCTAGTACTCGCTACATGTCACTAATAATTTGTTGTTACCTGTTAAACCTTTAAAATTGTTGTTCAATAGGAAAGGTAAGGTTCCCATTATTACTGACAAATCAAAATGGTTTTAGACCCATTGCACTTGTAGTGCTTTTTATCATATCTCTCGAGAGTCCCTTTGTTAATGGGTCGGCTAGGTTCTTACTAGACCTAACATAGACAACTGTTATAATTCCATCAGAAATGAGTTGTCTAACATATTCATGCCTTAAGGCAATATGTCTTGATTTACCATTGTAAATCTTGCTAAATGCTCTAGACATAGTTGCTTAACTATTACAGTGCAAAGAAATTGCTGGCATTGGTTGTGGCCACAACTTTATATATGTCAACATGTTTCTTAGCCATTCGGCCTCTTTGCCTGCGGCTGCCAAAGCAATGAATTCAGATTCCATTGTAGAATGAGTAATGCACGTCTGTTTCTTGGAAGCCCATGAAATAGCTCCTCCACCCAAGGTAAAAATCCAACCAGACGTTGATTTATTATCAGTGATACTGGTTATCCAACTAGCATCTGTATAACCTTCTAGCACCGATGGGAACTTATTATAGAACAAGGAATGAGACTTTGTTTTCTTCAGATATCCAAAAACTCTTCCAATAGCTTTCCAATGTTCAGTGCTAGGATTATGTGTATATCTTGCAAGCTTGCAAACAGAAAAGGCAATGTCGGGTCTTGTACAATGCATAGCATACATTAAACTGCCAATTGCACTTGCATAGTCTAATTGACTAATTGACCTTCCCGAATTGTCTACCAACTTGTTTGAAACATCAAATGGGGTATTAACTTCTTTTATTCCAAGATGATTGAACTTAGAAAGAATTTTTTCTATATAGTGAGATTGACTCAGAGTGAAACCCCCACTATGTTTCGTCACCTTTATTCCTAAAATAGTATCAACTTCTCCTAAATCTTTCATCTTAAACTGAGAAGATAAATAAGATTTAGTCTCATTGACTCCTTGCATATTTGTTCCTATAATTAACATATCATCAACGTATACATATAATGACACCAGCAAATTTGGTGAAATTAGAGTAGATACATTTGTCTGCTCCATTATGTCTAAAGCCATGTGATAAAATCACATTGTCGAACTTTTCATGCCACTGTTTAGGGCTTGCTTTAGTCCATATAAGGATTTAACTAATTTACAGACTTTCTTTTCATGACCAGCAAGCTCAAAACCTTCTGGTTGTTGCATGTAAATTTCTTCATCAAGTTCACCATTTAAAAATGCTGTCTTTATGTCCATTTGATGAATATGTAAATCATATATTGATGCTAAAGCAAACAAAACTCTTATTGAAGTAATTCTTGCTACAGGAGCATATGTGTCAAAGTAATCAACACCTTTCTTTTGCCTAAAGCCCTTGGCTGTAAGCCTTGCCTTGAAGGTTTGTAGAGAACAATCAGTGTTGTATTTTCTTCTAAACACCCATTTACAACCAATAGGTTTAAATTTAAGAGGTGGATCAACTAGCACCCATGTTCCATTTGCTAGAAGAGAATCCATTTCATCGTTTAGTGCTTCCTTCCAAAAACTGGAGTCTCTTGAAGTCATTGCTTCATTATATAATTTTGGATCATCTTATAAATGCAAAACAATAGGTATTTTACTCATCACCTCTTCTATACTTCCTTCAACTAGAAACATCAATGATTGTGAATTTATAAAATCCGTACCAAAATACTTTTCTTTTCTTGCTCTTTGACTCCTCCTTGGTTCATTAGGAGGTTCTACTGATTTTTGTTTCTTAGTTAAATCAGAACTCTTAGTAGTGCTTTGTGTTGCATTTTCAGGGATTTCTTCATTTGATTGTGGATTATCTTTCGAATCTTTCAGAAAGATTGGTTCTAAAAATTCAACATCCCTAGATTCTATAATAGTATTAGAATCTACATCCAACAATCTGTGTGCTTTTGAATTTTCATCATATCACTAATAACGAGTGTTAAGTGTTTAAAAAAAATTATTGCCAAACCTAGCCACGTGCATCTCTCCTCTCTCTCTTCCTTTTTTTCTTTTCTTCCTCCCCGATGCTTTTCCCTTCACCGCCATTTGCTTCCTTTCTTCTCTTCTTCGTCTGCTCTCCTCCAGCGGCAAGGAAGCTGCGTTTCTTCTCCTCCACAGGCGAAGAGTAAAGTTGGTAATTTTATTGCCTTCTCCAGCCACCATCCTTTCCCCTCTCTCTTCTCTCTTATTTTCTTGCTTCTGGGCAGCAGCCGTCGGAGCCCATCGAAGCTCGTCGGAGCTCGCCGAAGCCTCCAACGGAGAAGAGAAATACAACCTAGTTGGTGTTTTCTCTTCCAACAGCAAGACCAGGAAATCCTAGGTATTGGCTTTCTCTTTTTTCTTGTTCCTTGTTGTGTTTTATTGCTGCCCTGGTTTTGGAGACCACTGCCGGAGCTCATTGGAGCTTGCTGGATCTCGCCGGACTGCCAGCAAAGGAGGGGAAAAAGGAACCCTAGTTGTAGCGCTCTTTCAGCGACAAGAGCTGCAGCCTTTCCTCTCCGCCTCCTCCCTTCTTTTGCTGATTTTCCACTCTAGTCAACAGCCACCCATCATTGTTTGTCCTTTCTTGCTGTCCTTATAACTCGGCAGCAACCACCAGAGCTCATCGGAGCTCGTTGATATTAGCTGAAGCAGCCTACGAGAAGAGAGAAGAATCCTTAGTCTTTGTTTTTTTTCAAGAGCAAGAGCATGCACCTTGCTGCCCTCTTGGTTTCCCCTTTTTTTTTTCCTTTTTGTTCTTTTTGTCCAGCCATAATAAGAAGAGGAGCAAGCCCCTAGATTTAAGATTTGATTTGACATGTTATTATGTTAGGAGATATTTATCTTGAATTTGAATTATTTTGTATTATATTTGTAGATACAAGTTCGAGTGGAGCGCGGTGATCTGCCGACACTCGGAGTCTTTTGCTTTACATAAAGTGGGTACATCCACTCTTGCCTCTTATACATTACCTTTGTGCATGAATTAAGAAATAAAATGAGCTCTTATATTTACTTGTATAATTGTTTTCAAAAGAGGATTAAAATAACATTATAAATAGCGAAATTGGTTAAAATAGTAAAAATCGTTAGAGGGTAAATAATTAATATTATTTCTTATTCATGTGGATTCATATAGGGATTAATAGGGAAGGGTTGATTTAAAAATTAAATAAATTTTCTAAATTTTCTGCTTTTTTACCTTGCTTGACCTTCCATATTCTATGCTTTTGAGATTCATACTGTTGATATCTATACCTTTGTATATGTGAAACCTATGATGATGAATTAATATATTTCATATGAAAATGTTAACTTGATTGACCATTTGATATGAAAAGAGAACAAATATGATAAATGGATCAAATGAAATCCTAAAAATGAAATAACAAAGATGCTAAATGGTGAATACTAAAAAGTGAAACTATAATCCTAATTTTATACTAGAGCTTTATACAGAGTACTGGACTACCCACATGATATGTGGTAGCGCGTTCGCCCGCAGTACAGAGTACCTGGCCGCCCACATGATATGTGGTAGCGCGTTCGCCCTCGGTCAGCGTTTAGTATGTCTTCCACCGATGAGGGCTTGTAGCCCGTACGTTAGATAACATATGCGACAGTATTACTCTGTGGAGGCTTTTAGCCTATATACATGACATTATTACACTCTGATGAGTTGGCTCCAGCTGTTCACTTCTTAGTTGATTTATCAGATTTACACTATTGTTGATATACCTGGTGATTAAAAAGTAAGACTTGAGAATTTATCTTAATTGATGATAACATATGAAGATAAATTCTAATTTCAATAGACAAATGTAAAATGATCACAAATATACAATTATGTATATTAATTGAGAACTTAAAGAACTTAAAGTGTAATAAGAGATTGTGATTCAATCTACTCATCTGACTTCTTAAATAAGATTAAATTCATGCACATCTTTCTACCCACTAAGCCAATTGGCTTACTTTTTATTTTCTTTGGCCTCCAGTTTTGCAGGCACAGGATCCCTTTTGATATTATAGTGGTTCAGTCTTACTTAGATTTGCTCAGAGATCTCGATGTGTCATTCCTGGTTTGCTTTACTTTTATTTCGTTGTACTTGTTTTATATGTTTTTATGTAAATATCATTTTGTAGTTTACAAAGAAACTTGATATATAAAATTCATAAATTTTCTGAGATTCTCTTTAGATAGTTCTTAGGGTCTCTTGTATAATATTGTCACCAAGTGGGGTACCGGGAATGCTCTAGTTTGATGTGGCAAGGCCTTAATTGGTGACAAAGGGTATCTCTACTTTCATCTAGAGTACTCCCTCTTAAGGGAGGGAAATTCTATACATGGTTGATCTATGTACTTAATGAATCTTGTTTTATCCAATGTTAGAAAGAGCTTGGGTTAATCTAGAGATGTATCACCGGAGAACTCTAGTGATAAGGGTAGTCCTTTAACCGGACTCTTTAGGTTAGCGATTCTTCTTGCTGCCATTTGGATAATATAAGTAGGATATTTCAATTCATCGATGGGTGACCTAGTTAGATCATCTACAAGACATAGTATTGAGACTATGAGGTTAGTAATTCATAGTGCATTAATTACCATCACAAAGAAACCAAAATCCTAGAATCATTCTCCTTCCCAAAGACCAACTTCCTATCTTCCCTCTTTCTTTCTCTCTTCTCTCTTGCACACTTTCCTTTCCAACACAACCAACCTTAGATTGTCTAAATAATTCACCGTGTGAAGTTAACTAGTGCTAATCAATAGTCCCTGTGGATATATGATATAATCTTTTATATTATTTCAATATACCCATACACTTGTGGGTGTATCATATTCTAATCAAGTCGCTCTGCTCATTCGATCTGTGAGCTGACATCGATGAGACTTGTCGGATGCAACGACAGTACGGATTGAAGCTCAACCCTCTGAAGTGCCTATTCGGGGCAACCAATGGAAAATTCCTTAGGTACATAATGACAGAGCGAAAAATTGAGGTGAACTTGGAAAGGTACAGGCTATCAAAGATATGGTGCCGCCAAGAAACTTGAAAGAATCACATCGACTGACTGGACAGATCAACGCCCTATCAAGGTTCATCTCCTGATCACCCGATCGAATCTTGCCCTTCTTCAAGATTCTGCGGCGGGCTACCAAGTTTCAGTGGGACAAGCAGTGTAACCGAGCATTCAAAAAGCAAAAGGAATATGTCGTCGGCCTACCAGTCCTTGCCAAACCAGTGACGGGCCAGCTACTTTTGATGTATCTATCTTCGACCGAGCATCAGTCGGTTCGGTCTTGGTGAGGCAAGAGGGAAGTGAGCAACAACTTGTATATTTTCTAAGTCGTCTACTAAAAAATGTCGAGTGTCATTATACGACACTTGAGAAATTGGCTTACGCTCTTGTGTTAGTTGCTCGTAGGCTTCGGTCGTACTTCCTCTCACATAGTATCATCGTTTTAATAAACAACCTGCTCGGGCGAGTACTAGTCAACCCGAAAGCCTCAGGACGCCTGATCAAGTGGACGACCGAGTTGAGTGAATATGACATCTAATATCAATCTCGGATGGCCATAAAAGCTCAAGCCTTGGCATATTTCATAACAGAAGTTCACGATCCCGAACCAAGTGAAACATGGACAATTTATGTGACGGATCATCCAGCCGACAAGGAAGCGGGATTAGAATTCTGATGATCTCCCCGTGTGATGACCGGATACAATTGTCCGTCCACCTAGGCTATCGAACAACCAATAATAAAGCAGAGTACGAGGCACTCATCGCGGGTCTTCAAGCGGCCAAACACGTGGGGGCCGCCCGGGTCGTGATTCACTCGGGAAGCCGCGAGAATCACACCTTTTTACCTCATCTACGGTGGAGAAGCGGTCATCTCGGTGGAGATAGAAGTCGAGTTCGATCATTACCGATTATATGATGAAGAAAGCTCTCATCCGGGTCCTATTATCTCCAAGACGCCAACAACAAGGAATTAGACCGACCGTGGAGTGCCAATCGCCTACAACCCTATCAGGTGTAGGTGTGTGTGTAATGGAACTTGTATATTTTTCTGTGAATTAATGAAAATGCAGGGTTTATCATTAGTCGTTGTTTGAGAATCCAGACTCTCATGCTTCACGCTGAGTTATAAGCGGGTATCCCTATGCCCTCTGACCAGTTAGCTGGTCGGAGGTTGTCTCAGACTCTCATACTTCGCGCTGAGTTATAAGCGGGTATCCCCATGTTCTCCGACTGACCAACCGGTCGGAGGTTATCCTAGACTCTCATGCTTCACGCTCAGTTATAAGCGAGTATCCCCGTGCCCTCTGACTAGCCAACCAGTCGGAGGTTATCCCAGACTCTCATGCTTCATGTTGTGCCCTCCGACCAGCCAGACGGTCGAAGGTTATCCTAAACTCTCATATTTCGCACTGAGTTATAAGCGGGTATCACCATGCCCTCCGACTAGCCAGCCGGTCGGAGGTTAACCTAGACTCTCATGCCTTAGAGTCGAGTGGAAGGCAAATCTTCAGAGCGGTCGATCGACTAGCCATCCAGTCGGATCCTTGCCTTATACTTTTTTGACCAAAAAGGGAGAGCATAAGATGTTGGAACTTGTGAGTGGCCGGATGCTCGCTTTTCCTACGGATTAGTGCGCAACGGATATCTTATACAACTAAACAATGCTAACACAATCACTTACTTGGTATCCACCTCCAACGGAGGTGACTAATCCAAGGATCCACGCGAGTCACACCACTCCAATATGAACTTGATCTCTTCTCGGTGAGATCAAACCTCTCACAATCAAGATCTCTTCCTCTTACAAGTAGAAGTGAGTTTATGAGGAAGAGAGAGTCTTTTGAGCTTAAAGTAGGCAGGAGAACATTAGCCCAATTCGTGGGCTAAGTGTATTTTTAAATAGAGGAGAGAGTGAGTTGTAAAAGCTTACTCAGTCTGCAGCAGTCGCCTGCTCCAAAGGACCAGGCGCCTGGTGCAGGCGCCTACTACCAGTAGCATGTGAAGCATATCATAAACCTCCCTTAGGTCTAAGCTCCCCCTTAATACATGCTTATCATTTTAATTTTCATTTTCTTATATATTCATATTCCCCATAAAACATAAATATGAAAAGTTAAATTTAACTTAAACCAACATAATTCTCTCCCTTTTGACAACATCAAAGAGGGTCCATGAATAGAAAATATGATATTAAGTTAACCTACAATTTGACAAGACAAATTTCTTGATTGTAATTTCTGAAAACAACTCAGAATACACTCTAAGTCTGTGCCAGGCGCCTGGTCCACTGTACCAGGCGCTTGGTGCAGTCTAGTGCCCTATTTTTGATTTTCCAGCCGAAATTCAGAAATGCATAAAAAATTTCAAAAAATTTTAAAAATCGTGAAATTTTGAAAACATACTTCTTATGATCATATTTAATTATTAAAAATAGATTTTCATAAAACTTTACCATATTTTGAGAATTTGATACAAACTTCAAAAATGTGCAAAAAGGTGCACTTAGTATCAATTTTCCAAATTATTTTTCAAAACATGATTTTATAAACATGAAACCAAAGTAAAAACTAAAATATTTTTCAAAACATTTGAAATCTCCAACTATGATCTACGGGCAAAATATTCATTAATTGAATACAAACTTTCCCCATAGTTGGACTATTTTCAATATTGATACATTTTAAAGTCATCAATATGCCATAAGCATATGTGACTTACATGTATCATCCTATTTATCTCACACTTAAATAAAAAAAAAATCATGTCATCCAAGCATACAAAGTGTGTAAGAAAAACATACAAGCAAGGTATAAAACATGACTTAGCCAAATATCATGCATGATTTAACCAAGGCTAAGTTAAAACTCCCCCTTCATGCCACATTCTCCCCCAATGGTACTAAGTCAACCAATATCATAAATAAGTGAATTAAACCTAGTTGGTTGACCTACCCCT
>JBAMIE010212479.1:0-10203 GCA_037177295.1 Kaempferia parviflora
ATGAGAAAGTATATGACACTCATATAACGATCCATGATACTTTCTCATGGCGGGTCATTCAGTATACATTCTCCAATACATACCCATGTGACAACTTGATATCTCATATCCATGACTTGCGAGATCAAGTCATCGAGTTGACCTACATGTTAGTCTAATCGCATTAATATTGTCTCTGAATGTTTATACTTGACTACGAATGATTAAGAGTAGTATTCTCTATATCATCTCATAATCGATTCAATCACTCGATTGATATAGATAAGAACCTTCTACTAAGAATGCTATTATACTTAGTTATTTAGCACCAATACAAGTAAATATAATAACCATAAAGAAATACTTTTATCAATATTTAAGAATATAATACAACGAGTCTATATAATAATCATCACATGATCGACTCTAGGGCTCTCACTAACATTAATATGCAAAATTTTTGTATAAGGATCGATAGTCGATCAAGCATAGTGAAATTGGTGTAATTAATTGCCATATAGACTAGGATAAATAACTATACAACAGAAATTGCAAAACTCTAAACGCTTATGAAGCAACCTTAGGAATAGAATGACTTAAAAGATTACAAGGAAATCCAGAAGTTGTACTAGATGTAAACTTGGGATCTAAGGTACATCTCATCTACTTTGGAACAAGTGGGACTTGGAGAATGTTAGATGTGTGTCCTCTAAAAAGTAGATTAATGTAATATTTTCATAAAAGAAATAAAGGATTTACATAGTTGAAAACTCAAAGTATATTGATGTAACTATAATTCTACTGCGTAAAATATTATGTACAAGTGGATTAGAATTATGTTTTAAGTATATTAAATTGTCTGTTATTAAATTAAAGTAACGGGTCTTTGATTGAAAATTCATTCGCACGGCCCATAAGATTATGAATGAATGCGACATTGTCCACTTGATTGAAAATTGCCGTTGTTGGGATAGTGATATGTATGTTAGGTTCAAAAGAATTTAGATATCTTTATAACGACATGATATTATTACTTTGGCCTAAAATCCTCATAGTTTTGCTCTTGGGCTCCACCCAAAATGACTCATATCAATAGAGATATCTTTCTCTTATAAACTCATGATCTTTCCCATGTGTTTTTAATGTGAGACTATGTTTGCAACCTTGTAACCCTAACAATACTCCCTCAAACAAAGGACCACAGATCCCCCTCAAATAGAAAGTCTATCTATTTGACGTCTGATTCTTCTAAGTCTGGCTCTGATGATGAAATTTGGACTTTAGACCCAGATTCGAATTCGAGTTTGACTTGACCTCGTGTAGCTTGGTTAGTAGGGTCCAGAACTCGTAGGCATCTTGGTATTCTCCAATTCTGCATACAATTTTATTAGACAATAATTTTAAAATTAAATTAATTACCTTTTGATTTGCTTCCAAATTTTGGGTAGTTCCTTTTAGTGCAATGCCACAGTCAAAGTCACCCATCATGATGAAACACTCCATCTGTCATTTCCATATTCTGAAGTACTCCATCTCGTATGAAGGAGGTTCGTGGATGCTGCGCTCTTCTACTTGGGCCATTTAGGTAATCCTTGCACAAAAAATAGAGAGAGACAAGTACCAAGACTGGGTCTTGGATTAGTAGTGTGAGAGGAATAATAAAAGAATAACTTGACTCGAGTGGTGTTGCACCAGCTTCGAGTAAAATGCTCTGAACGAAGAAAATCAATCAGAATAGGCAATTATACTAGTTCTAACCTAATTTGCAAAGCTTAACACCGAAAGAAAAAAGAAAAATAAAATTAACAAAAAAAATTCCCCTCTTGCTTGATTGGTGGTTTCACCAATTTAAAGCGATACCACTTGTAGGGTCTAAAAGAATTTAGATATCTCCACAATAACATAATATTGTCCACTTTAAGCCTAAACTCTCATAGTTTTACTCTGGGTTCTACCCAAAAGGACTCATATTAATCGAGATATCTTTCTCTTATAAACCCATAATCTTTCTCATATATTTTTAATATAAAATTATATTTACAACCTTACAACCCGAACATTCTATTGTACATTAAGTTGGGGGTGTAATATATAATAAGATTATAGAGGAGTAAACCAACATGATTCTAGAGGCTTTCGTGTAAGAATTATTATGAAGACTCTATTCAACGTCAAGTAGATGATCATATGAAGTCGATCTGAATCATGAGTAATTATAAACTCTTCATATGTGTTGGCTAGTTTTTTGAGTTGTCAACCATTGTTTCCATTGATGTAAGAATGTGTCCTCACCAAGTCACTCTCCCCTGACTTATCTTTATTTACCTATCAAACATCAGATCTTCTAGATTTATTTGGACTTGCTTAGTATCTGACCAAGCCGATCTACTAAAACTAACCTGCAATACTGAGTTAACATAATTGATATACAAATGTAAAGGAAAATAGTGTTAACATTAATAATTTACTGTTCTGGTCAACTAGAAATCAGTCGCTCACACATGCTTGAATTTTACTCTTTCAAGACTTCTGACTACCTAGCGTTGCCCAGCTTCACTCACTAGAACTTTCATTGCTTGGCTTCACTTACCAGGACTATCACCACCTAACTTTACTCATTAGGGTCTGACTTCACTCATCAGAACTTCTACCACCTTGCTTCACTCACTAGGGCCCGACTTCACTCACCAAGACTTCCACCACCTTGTTTCACTCACTAGGGTCCGACTTCACTCACCAAGACTTCCACCACATAGCTTCACTCACTATGACCCGACTTCACGCACCAGGACTTCTCCTTACCTGACCTCTGGTTATGACTAGTCACTTAGTAGACTTCCCACCTATCTAACCTTTAGTTAGGATTTACTCTTGCTAGTCATCTAGTCCTGACTAGACTTCTCTCTTCCAAACATCAAGTCCTATTTAGATCAACCCTTGGTCAAACTAACTAGACTTAGGTACATCATCAAACATCAAAACCCTAGAGGATATTGCACCAACACTTTGCACCCCGGATAGCTTTGCGTACCCTAGAGGTTCGGGCGCCTGAACGAGTTAGATATGGCACGGTTATTTTGGATTGGATAGATGCCAAGTTAGGGGTGCCAAGATGGTCTTTCAGGCGCCCAAAACAAAGTTTATATAAACAACCACGACCAAAGCATCAATGACACACTTCTTCTATAATAATACTCCTTTTTGTGCTCGAAAGAAATGCTACAACACACTACCTGTGCAACCGTGGAATCTCCAGGAGAGGTATGCTGCTCAGGACATCCAGATGAGCACGACAAATTTGGTTGTCTTTATTTATGTATTTGTGCATTATTTTCTTATACTTGTGATTCATACATACCTGTAAGATTGGTTTCTCAGGCTCTGGAAAAGTTCCGGAAAGGAGACCACTAGTGGACGAACGTCTCCTGCACTTAGGCCTTGAATATACTGACCTTGGGGGTTGTTAGAAACCAAGTCAATCTCAAGAGTGTTATTTTCTTTAAGTCTTTTATTATATTCCACTGCGACCAACTCTTGATAGAAAAAATACGACGAAATGAAAAGTAAAAGCGACGATCGATATTCACCCCTTCCCCTCTATCAGCATGCACAGGTCCTACAAAGTGTTGGAGGGGTTTCGCCATGGTCGGTCTTGGTCTCCCTTCTAATTCATCTGGGTATACAACTTCCTTAGATTGTTTGTTAGTTGTGGGGGAGATTTATTGACCTAGTGCAGGGTGATCGACGCTTTCAGGAAGTGCTATCAAAGCCAGATGTGCCCTCGATCATCATCTCCTTTCACCTTAGGTTGGTCAAGGACATCTTCAATTCTCGTTGCCCAACCTCAAGGTGACACTGTCACCCACAGACTAGTTCAACGGCTGACCCGATAAGGAGGCAACCTGACTAGGAGGACCTCAGTCACTAACAATCTATCTTGTGACCGACTTGTGTGTGGGGCTCTGCTTTGATCAATCGAAGAGTCAACCCATCTCCTAATCCCAATCGAATCAATCCCCTTTGACCTCTATTAGGTCTTCCTGTTGTTAGTCCTTTATTGTTGTTCATTTCTGGGGGTTTACAGATTTAGGTGTATGCTTGTTAAGTGTTGACTGATCACTTACTTCCTAGCCTTGTTTGCTACTTAAGGGGTCAAAAGGTGAAGTTAGGTTCTTGCCAGACTTGGATTTCAGATGGTTTGGCATGTTCAGCATTTTTTTCCAGCTCCCGTGATTGCTCACGGATGTAGCTAAAAGACACCCCAAGCGTGTATAACCCAACATCTGGCAATGGTCGCAAAACTCAAACTCATGTTCGTTGGTTCAACAACCCATCCGACATTTAAACTTGCACACTATAGAGACTAGTTGATTGGAGGCATTCACTTCCACTAATACTCGCGCATAAGATATTCTTTCCTTGGTGCACGTCAACTTATCAGAGTAGAATGGCTTCCCCACCTTGATTGCATGGTCATCAAACCGGAAGTACGTGTCAATCACTAAAAAAACAAAAGGTCTCTATGTACGATTTTAACAAACTATAAAAGTGATTCCAACCTATCTTAAAGCTTTTGAATCCATTACTTCTGATCTAATAACTTGCGCTCTTAGCATCAATGGCATTAGTTATAACAACCGGTGGTGAAAATAGAATAATCGTTGCTGATGTCTCTGTAGAAGCGGCTATCAACCAAATTGGTGGGCTATAATATCAAAGGTCCTTAACCGATCCAAATGTGGTTTGACGTGGCTGCTAACCACACTTGTTAACCACTACAAATGCAATTAATGACCACTTCTGTTGGTAGGTAGTAGAAGCGGATATTAACTGATTCTGAAGTTAAATGGTGGAGTGGTTTATAGCCGCTCCGAAAGTAATCCAGTAGCGGTTTGTAACCGCTCATAGGTATCTTGTTTAGGAGCGGTTATTAAGTCATTTCTAAATTTGTTTGCCTGGATCGGTTATTTACCGCTTCTGATAAGTGTATCAGTAACAATTTATAACCATACATGTTTTGAATGATGGACCCCAATGAAACTTCTATAATCATTCCATTTTTCAAATATTATTTTACAAATTATCTTTTGAATTCCTAATTTTTAATAATCAATACAAAACCTTCAACCATAAAATTAAAATAGCAATAGATTAACCCATAAAACATTCATATTTAATCTTTCAATTTACAAAACCAATAAGAAATTCATTTATAAAAATCTGAATATCCAGAACACCATCATATCAGTAACAAGTATGAAATCCTTTTACAAAATTGTACATACCCCAAAACAATACAACACAATAGCACTAACAAGTGGCAATATAATTAAAAGAAACTTTTCTCCAAAAGTTTATCTAATTAATAGATGGATTTGTTGGTGGTGGAGGTGTAGAATCATTTCCTTTTGCATTTGGTGAAGCATCTACATTTCGTTGCATATCTTTGCCATTATAGCTGTCATCTATTAAAAAAAGATTTTAGTTAAAATGATGCATTTATTCATATATTTTTGAATGGTTCAATTGTTTCTCATAAATATTAGATATTTTTATTACATGTGCCAGTAACAATTCTGGGCTACGAGTGTAAGGAACTAGATCACTAAATATGCAGCGAAAAAAATAAAATATCCCTTCCTTTCAAAGGATCCATGTGAAAGAAAAATCATATGTTAAGTTTTCTATTATATATAATAGATTGAAGTTATCATCGTTGCGTGCCCTTCGCAATCTTGATAGCATCCTTTTGTTTCTTATTTGCGGATCTTAGTGTAATCAAGATGTTCACGCCTCTAAGGTATCTACATGAACCAAGATTTGGAGAAAATCAAAATTGTAGTGCTAGCCACAAGAGAGGTTTCTTGGTCAAAGGTGAAAGAAGAGAGAGGAAGAAGAAGAAGACTCAAAAGGTGTAACTCATCACCATGTAAGTGTAACTCACAATGCAAATGTAACTCACAATGTAAGTGTAACACACAATGCTAGTGTAACACATAATGTAAGTCCAACTCAGAATGTAAGTGTAACACTCAATGCTAGTGTAACACACAATATAAGTCTAACTCACGAAAATAAACAAAAGCCTTTTATATTCATCTAATGAATACAAAAGAGTTTTGTCTCTTGGTCTTCTTCTCTTAGATGAATTAATCTTCATTACTCATCATTAACATTCTAAATTCAAGCCTACTCAATCAGACTAGCGTGAGTCTAACCCAATGATATAACTTGAGTCTAACTCAATAGGTTTAATTTGAGTCAAACTCAAAGGGTCTAACTTGAGTCTAACTCAAAAGGGTCTAATCTAAATTAGACTCAACCTAATAGCTCAATAGTTCATCGTATGAACCCAACAAGATTAATCATCTCATAATTGTCTATTAGGACTAATACTAACAACGAGATCTCCCAACAACTCCGGATATCATAATCTGCATAATATGTGCAAAATTTTGAAGCTGTTGTTCACGCATTTGCCTTATCATTTGTTCTATTTCTATCTCACTCTGTACTTCCCGTGCCTCCATTTCTTATATTTTTTTCTTGCATCTCCTTGAATTCAGCTGCCATATTTGAATTAAAGTAATAACTTGGCGTATAGATTGAGTGCTTACACAACTCAGGGAAAACATGGCTAGGAAGTGCACCGACACCTAAACATCAAACTCAGCTAGAATGTTCGGATCCAAAAACATCACTACACAAAAATATAATTAATATCGTATAATTGTAATAAGTTTAACCACCATAAATAAATAAAAAAATGTTAAAAAATTATAAATGAAATGCGTCCTCATGCACTTCTATAGGCTGAGTTCCCTCAGGCTTGTCTTGAATTCGACGCTGCACAACTTCATCTAGTAAAGTCTATCAAAAAATGTTTAATAAAATGTGAAGAATATTGAGAAATAAACTTGAAATATTAAAAGAAATTACTACCTCAACTCAGATCACTTCATCATTAACAAGAGTATCTCCCCTCTGTTTACTTCAACGACTTATTTTTATTATCTCATTGCGAGTAGGTTTTTCACCTTTTCCTGAAACTACTTGTGAAAAAATCATTTTCAGATCAAGTGTCAAGTAACATTAACAAATATTGTGAATTTTTATCAGTGAATGAATATTCAAAGAGGTGAATTATGAAAGAAATTGGAAGAATTTTAATGAGAAAGCCTTCTAACTAAATATGCATAAAGACCACACAAAGAAATATTGCTTTATTTATGCTTTTAAGGTACTTCACATATCTATAATTGAAATAAAATTTGACTCTTACTAATTATATCACATTAGTAATATTACTATTTCACAGTAAAAAAATACAAAACATACATCAAATCATATTCCTTATCAATTAAATAAGTAACTAATCACGAAAAGGAAAATTACAGTATTGGGTAGGACAACAATCATAATCGATCACTATCATGACATATTAAGTAAAATCATAGAACTTCAATAGTTTAGGACTGTTATGATCTACACAATAAATGGACTATGTGAATCTAGTTGTATAAATTTATGCTCCAAGGATGGAATATTTGTGCAACCCAGCGCATGACTCCCTCTTTTTTTACTCGCACTTTCTTGATTAATTTTTGAAATTTTCTAAAAAAATAAAATTCATTTAAATTGACACTATTTATATATTAAAAAACAATCAATATATTTACTACCTCATTAGTGTTCCAAGAATGGCGCAATACTTTCCAAACTTCAGGAGTCAACTTTAGCGGAACTGGATGAATGGAAACAAGTTCATCTAATGGAGTATTTGGATCATAGGACTTAGCTTTGATTTCAGTCCTCCATCACCTCCATTCTGCCTCATCATTTGCATAATAACATCTCAATGGCGATCAGGAATATCAAAACGTGCCTATAAATATTAATAAATAATATGAAAGTGTTAAATTCAAATTTGGAATTAAACACTTAACTTATAGTTACTTTTCTCTATGCATCATTCAAGTGTTTTTTTGGGCATCTTTCTACAATCAAGAAAACTAAGGGGCAACAAGTTTCCATTTCTAGCAATAGTACCCACAAAATTGGCAAGAACTGGTTGTATGTCCTCATAAAACTGGCCTCTTTCATTAAAGTGCACTACAATTAAGTCATCTGGATTTAATGCATGCACATCCCTCATCACTGTCCTCCCACATCTATTTTGTTGCCTTTGAGATGTAAGCATGTCCTCATCATAATCTAAAAAAATAAATGTAAACTATAATTAAGTTTCATTTCATGTTATAAACATAAGTTACGTTTTATACCAAAAAAGAATCTTCTTAACCTTCCTCATTAAACCCCTCATTTTGATCTGATTCCAGTGCACCATTTTGTGTATCCAATTGTGAATTTATGTTGTATCATGTGATTCATGTTCATCTTGAAGATCCTTGTCTCTTGATTCTTGTCCTTTTGATTGTCCTATGATATTTTGAATCAACTTTTGCTTTCTTTTATTCTCCATTTTCAGTAATAACCTGAAAATAATGCTACAAAATTGAATGAAATTATTGTTAAAGATATAGAATAAAAGCCAATACTGAATAGTCAATAAATAAGTAAAAGGACTATTAAAAGTATCATTAAGACAACAATGTTGACCGATACAAACATTAAGCAATAGATAAATCATCAATTTATATTAATATTCCATATCTCAATGGCATTCAATGGTGATTGATAAGGTATAGTTTGAAATCCAGGAGTAACTCACTAGCAAACAATTAAGAGTCATCTATACAACAAATTTCTAGCTAATTCTTAAATATAGAAAAATTAGTTAAGCAAAAAACATATTCCAGTGATTTCTTATATTTCTAGTTCCTAGACAGTAACTAAATTAGTTCATTGCACAATGAATTGTTAGTGCAGTTTGCATCAATAATTGGACCTTAGTTTTGATAATGGTAAGGGGTTCAAAGTTAAGGCTTATTATTGATCTAACAAGCTGAATGAAGTATGCAGGAAAGTCCTAATGTTCTTAGGCAGGTGAAAAACATAGGGGAAGGTAATCCTAGGTCCTAGGGGGTGGTAACCCTAGGTGAAGAAAATTCCTAAGTAAGCTAGGGAAGAAGTCTTGACCTGCTGGGTTGAGTAAAGAAGTCTTGGTGAGTGAAGCCGAGCAAGAAGCCTTGGCGAGTGAAGCCGAGCAACGAAGTCTTGGCGAGTGAAGTTGAGCAAAAGTCTTTGCTGAGCAAGGACTACGAACAGGAGTTGAGACGGGTCGAGGTTCGGACGTTGTCGAGTTCCGGCTCTTTGGAGGTCGAGCAAAAGTCCAACCGGAGGTGCCGAGTGGCAAAGGTAATTTCTCCCGAGTGGAGTAGGTGAGGATGCATTCCCCAACACTAGATGTATTTATTTCCCCAGTAATCTAACTCGGTCTCAAAGTGGCAAATGCAATCTTTCTAACTCACGATAATAAATTTTTAATCCCTTATTTCACTTTTTTGGATGCTCTTTTTATTTAGCATTTTGAGCACTTCTCTCTTTTTTTATACATAGGCATAGGTTTTCCAAATGCAAATATTGGGATTCATTTTTCAAATAAGTTTTTAATGACTTGAGCCACATCTAGTAACCAAAATGAAGTTTAAGGAATCACCATGAAAACTTTAAGTACTAATCAAGCAAAATAAATCATGACTATTGTCATGGTTATCAACTATCAAACATGGAAAAATGTGAAAGAGAGCCTTAAGAAAGGCACAAAACTTTACAATCAATACAAAACAATTGCTTAATTTATATAATCTAAGATAGAGAAAAATCATCTACTATACATACTAGCATTACCACGACCAAATACATAATTCTAGCAATGAACGTTCTAGTGGTTTTACCTAAGTACAAGTCAGTAGTAAAATAATGAAAGATGAGTACTCTATGGCCAATAATCTCTGAAAAAGAAAAAAACTACATGCAAGCAAAACAATCAAAACAATGCAAATGTAAAAGGAAAAACACACAAACACATTATCCTAGACACTAAACAAGACAGGACAAGACAAGACACTGTTAGTGAGAGCCCTAGAGCTAATCATGTGATGATTGTTGTATGGACTCAATGTATCATATTCCTATATATTAGTAAAGACATTTATTTATGGTTATTATGCTTACTTGTATTGGGGTCAAATAACTAAGTATAATAACGTCCTTGAGTAGAAGGTTCTTATCTATATCAATCGATTGGTTGAATCGATAGTG
>JBAMIE010212526.1:0-10202 GCA_037177295.1 Kaempferia parviflora
CGAGTTTATATTATTGGATGTGAGTTTAATGTGAAGATCCGTTCATCGAGTTCATTAATATTTATGGGTTGTTAATAATGTAGCTACCTTGCCCCCAGGTGCAATAGAAGGACGTCAAGTTATAACTCAAGTACCTGCGGTTTGATCCCTACCTACGGTATATTTATAGAGATTTTTCCTTCAAATAGGGCACAAAATCAGGGGATACAGGACTTCTAGCCCATCCAACCCGAGCACTTCTCGATTTACCATAGCGGGAGGCCGGTGGAAAATGTCTGTAAGACCAAGCCGATCGCCTTAGGATCGGTGTTACCTAGTTCACAATTTTTTTCTATCTACGACACCAGGCCAATGCAAAAATTTTTCCTTGCTTGTAGTAGCAGAATCAAAGCACACAGTTCGATCTCCTCCCATTGTTTGAACATTTGGTTGAGAAAAATTCAACTGCCTTTCTGAAACTAGATCGCGATTCAAATCTCAAATTATCTTCTTCTTTTTCTTTTCCACGTAGACTTTTGAACACACTTTGGCTTTTAGCCTGAGGTTCCAAATCGTTCATTCATCGATCTACATTACCAGCTAGCTAGATAGCGTGAATGTTTGACTTCTTTTCTATATCCAGGCATCTCAAAAAGAACATGCTTCGGACAAAGTCAAACGGGAAAGAATCTATTGAAAAGTTTAGGAGTGTTCTAAAAGAAGAAAGCTGGAGTTCCTCATAATTATATCAAATCAGAGATTAAATTTTCCACAGGGAGGAAAAAAGAAGGTCACTTCGTCCGCCAGCCGCTGGCGGCAATTGCACGCATTCGGAGCAGTTTCAAAGAATCCAGAGAAAATGTATTGCTGTCCAGATATCTATCCTTTTCCCACGTTGAATAAGTTCGTGAAACCTAGAGACTTTTAATAGGTTTGTGGTCCTGTTGTAACGCAGATGGTGAGTATATAACATCTCTTGTGGTAAAAGGTGAATCGCTTGTCTCCGCTCCTACCGACCGGTCCCAGAGCCAACACGGAGAAGATAAACCACGGATGACTACTAGCCATAAGTGCAAATGATCAAGACATGGGGGAGGTATATGCTCGGGCGTACCGAGATTCGACCTCTAGACCTCATGTGGCAAGCTCCCATGCCTTAACCATCACACCGCCCCAAGGGGACTCATAGATCACCTACATGACCATATAACAAGAAGAATATCATCTATTTAACCCCCAATAGTCTAGTTTTTAGGAACTCATTTCAGTAATCTAGTTTTGTTTTAATCCCTTTTTAAAATAGTTATGGTAACATATATAATGAATAATCATTTTAGACATTTAATTCTTGCAAAAGGAATCATATAAGTGAGATTAATAATATATTTGCCCACCTCAAAAGTGTTGTGAGAACGTCTAAAAATCCTCGAGATTAATGTGTTCCCCTTGGATGAGTCTATGTCATGAGTAATGGTCAGCGAAAACCCAAATATAGTAATATGCTATAGAATACCGAGTCTAAAATTCCACCTATTTTCAATGTTAATTGATCTAATTTTGATCCATCAATCACCATTATACCTCAACTTGAAGGATAATGATTCTGTTTAGATGGCCAACATTAAATCCTCAATTTAGCAAATTCCTGTTTGCTAGCATCATTATCCCAAACCCAAGAATAGGAGTTAAGCTAACATGCCATTACCTAGCAATTCTCCTCAGTTGAAGAAATAGAGTAGTCGATGGTACAAAATATTCGGTCCAACCTAGCATAAATAACAATCAACTATTATTCCAAAATAGGCGATCACAAAATCCTTACCCTAAGACAAGCTCTCTGATCCCAAATGACCAACAATTTGCTCGGTAGTAGGGAAATCTAGACAAGGTATTACAAGTGGGAAAAAGATAACTGACAACAAATTTTGCACAAGGGTCGGGCGACAACAAAGTCAAGGGTCACAAGGTGCATGGGACGAGGCCTAGTGGCGGTGACAGGTTTCACATGATGCAAGACTTCGCATGAGGGCCCGATGACGAGTGGTGATGTCTCGTGCACTCGCGAGGGTTAAATGACAGCGATGTTGATGTGGGTGTGTGAAGGTTAGGCGACGATGTTAGGATGCAAGCAAGCATCAAAAATGTCACCGAGGCACACATGAGCATTGAACGATGGCACCGAAGCATACATGAGTGTTGTGCAACGACATTGGGGCACATGCAAGGGTGCAGCTGGGTTGCGGATCTGTGATATTGACTCTTGTGTGTGGAGAAGGGTCACTAGAAGTGTGCGGTTTCACCTAAGGGTATGACGGCGATCACTAGGGTGGTAAGTGTTATAGTCACGAGAGGAAAGAAGGAGCGAAAGCAAGAGTGAAAGAGTTGGAAGCTAGGGTTATCAAAGAAGAGAGGAGGATGCTCAGCAACAATGGTTGGTACTGGATGCACGAAGAGCAGTGTCAAGTAGCAGGTCACATGTCACATGGAAGAGGGGAAGGTTTGTGTCGCGGAAAAGAAGAGAAGACAGTGACTACAAGAGAGGTGAGTGGGCTTTGTGGAGAGAGAAGAGGAAATAGGAGTTTATATACTCCCAACAAAATTAACTTTCCCACCAAACCCATAATAGGACTTAATCGGCTTATCCTTAGTCTAAACTTGGTTTATCCCTAAACTGGTCGATATCAACCCAAATCAAGCCCTGTCCAGACCCATGCTATCATAATCTCTACACCTACCTGATGAAGTCAACCAAATCTTAATTAAACAACACTAGAACCCTAAAGACGATGAATTGGTTCAATTCATATTAACTGGTTGCCTAAAATTCAAAATAGTTTAAGTTGCTAAAATTAAATTCGATAAAATTCTATATTAACAATTGTATCAATGTTTAACTTGTGAATCTATTTCAAAAGGAAATTGTGATTACCTATATCATAGTATTTTCCAGTGTGATTGAAGCAGCTCTTGCAGCCTGGAAAAATGCTTTAGAAGGCCTCATGAGTATCTGTGTTCAGAAAATAGCCTGTTATGGGTGTTGAAACTTGTTTATGTTGCTAAATTCAGATTTCAGACTGCAAAAGCTTGCATATCGGAGTCTTCATGCAAGTATTTACTACTAAATGCAAGTTTCTTCTAATTGTTACCACCCATAGATTCTTGGTACTTCAAAACTTAAAATGTTTGTCATGTATTGGCTTTATGCGTCCGGGCAAACTTATGAAGTCACAGTTAACATAGCTGGTGCAAGCCATGCATAAAAGATTAGCACATACTCTGAGTGTCTTACATGCTGCAAATGCTGTATTCTCCAATATTCGGGATTCACTTTCTTCTGTTTGAGGTACTAAAACCTATTGTTTGCTTCAGCTCGTCAGTATATGGGAGGTTATTTTGCTCAAATTGGTAAATCTAGATCAACTTGTTTGTTTGGTACAGAAATTCCAGTGTATTAACAAGTTTTCGTGTTAAAATTTTGTAAGGAATGGACAATTTGAAAGAGTTGCATTTGTCAAGGTGTTCTAAGATTTCTGATTCTGGCATCAAACATCTTATATCCATTCAAAGCTTGGAGAAACTGCATATATCAGAGATCAGATTGACCTCTGCAGGAGTTAATCTCCTTTCTTCACTTCGCAATTTGGATTTACTAGATCTGGGAGGAATTCCTGTCACTGATGATGCGCTTCTCTCATTGCAGGTATTGTTATATGTTTATCCTTCTTCGTATACCTGTGCTACACATGTTTCACTGATTATACTGAAATCATTTGCTTGCGATAGTGTAAACTTCAACTACGGATACAAGCTACTCCAGTATGTCAATTTTTGCTTCTCACTTTGGGTTCAATTATAGTGTTAGGTTTATTAAGCTTGTTTAGATGTATCATTTTGGATGTTTCCTTACAAAGAAGTGGTTTTAGTTATCGGTTAATAATTAATATCAACAGTTTGGATTTATATAGAAACTGAGGTTGTTAATAATTAATATCAACTGTTTGGATTTATATAGAAACTGAGGTTATTTCCAAATGAACCTTTAAGCTAGTTATATATTATCTCATTGCAGGTATTGTCATCTGTTTAGCCTTCTTCATTTACTTCTGCTACACATGTTTCACTGATTACACTGAAACCATTTACTTCCAAGAGAATAAAGTTCAACTATGCATACAAGATATTCAAGAATGCCAATTTTTTTTGCTTTCCATTATGGGTTCAGTTGTAGTGTTAGGTTTATTAGGCTTTTAGTTTAGATGTGTTGTTTTGGATGCTTCCATACAAATAAGTGGTTTTAGCCATTGATTATTAGTTAATAGTCAAGTCAACAGTTTGGATTGATGTAGAAACTGAACTTATTTGCAAATGAACCTTTAAGCCAGTTGTAATCTATTTTCTTCATTTTTTTTTTGTTACCCATGCTTGACATTCGTAGCTGAGGAGGCTGTAGGAGAGCTTATAATGATGTGGAGCATGCCATGAATGGGGGAGCAGAGTTGACAAGGGAATTTGGAGAAGGCTTTCATATGAGGTCCTATTTAAATAGACTGTCAGTAAAAAAAAAAAAACCAGTATCAAATCATCAAATTGATTGAAATTTTCTTTTAGATTAAACTTAAATAGACTGTGAGAAAACAAACTCAAAGGAGCCACTATCTTACCGCAAAACAAACCTTCATACTTGGCACTCAAACCATTTCAGTTTGTATGTGAATAACTCAATTGTAGTCTTGGCATCAAAGCAAACCTCTATATACATCAGGTCCCTCAAACTTTTCAGATTTGTATGTGGGGATTTCCATCGGTCCTTGAAATAAGAGATGCACGGGTTTGCATATTGTGCTTACCTCTACTAACTAACACAATCATCTTATCTATTTTGTAGGTTTTGAAAAAACTTGAGTTCCTGGATCTATGGGGTAGTAAAATCACAAATAAAGGAATTGCTGTCTTGGCAACATTTCCCAAATTGAGCTTCTTGAATCTTGCTTGGACAAAAGTCACCAAGTTGCCATATCTTCCTTCTATTACACGTTTGAATATGAGTAATTGCAACATCTCTTCTGTATGTTATGCCAAAAGTTCCATTAGTGATCCTTTGTCCAAGCTCTTTTTCCTTGGAACCACATTTTCTGATGTTGATGAAGCATTTTCCATGATGGATATTAAAAATATTACATACTTGAATATCTCTCGATCTTCCATTTGCAATTTGCATTTTCTGGTCAACACACACGTCATAGAGCATTTAGATCTCAGTTTCTGTGGAATAACAGATGATTCAGTTGAATATATTGCAAAAGCTGGAAAAAATTTGAAATACTTGAATGCCAACAATACAAATCTCACCTCGGAGGGGGTAGGTGTTTTGGCTGGAAATGTCATAAACTTGGAAACCCTATGTTTGTCAAAGACACTAATTGATGACATCGCACTTTCATACATCTCTATGATGTCTTCTCTGAGAGTAATTGATCTAAGCCACACAAAGATCAAAGGTATAGTGTTTAGTTCCTTTGTTCAGTAACTTATTATGCAGAAATTCTAGTTTCTGAGTACTTATCCTTCAAGTATCAGGTTTTGCTTTTGAATATGGAGATAATAGAGAGAACGCTTCCTCATTGAGCTTGCTTCAGAATCTCAGTCGATTGGAAAGTTTGAACTTGGAGGATACATTAATACAAGATGAAGCACTGCAGTCATTATGTGTCCTAAAGCAGCTAAATTGTTTGTATCTAAAGAGTCATTTCCTTTCCGATGTCTTATTGCATAGTTTGTCATCTTTCTCAAAGCTGAAGTTCCTTGGATATCGTGATGCTGTACTGACAAATTCTGGGCTTCTTTATTTTATTCCTCCAAAGACACTTCGTGTGTTAGATTTGAGGGGTTGTTGGCTTTTGTCAGAGGATTCTTTGTCATACTTCCATGAACAACACCCTCAGATTGAACTAAGACTGGAACTGGTCGGTCTGGCTCCTAGTGAAGGTAATGTCTCTGCTGATTTAACAAGCTATTGGGGTCGAGCATCCCCAACCTCGGACAAGATATCTAAAGTGTCTCGGCTGCAAAAGTCTGGCGAGCACTGCAAGGTCTCCTTTGTTGGTAATATCAAACATTTATTGATGCATTCTCATCTAGTTTGTTTGCTCTATAAATAAATCTCAAGGTGTCTTATTTTCTTGATAGATGAAAGAATCACATACAGCAAAGAGGAATTATTGGCACTGCAATTCTCATCTCTGTCAACTCTTGCAGAACCTGATCTACATATGCTACCAAAAGCGCTGCGATAGGATTAAGATGAGCAATCAAAACTCCTTCATTTCTATGCTAACTTACATGTCAAAATGACGGCTTTGTTAAAATTTTGCTCCTCTGCTTCTTGCTGAGTCTGATATATTAGGGAACAATGTTGAATTTTAGCTTGAAATTTAGGTAAGTGTTTCTTCATTAGTATTACTTGGTGAGATACATTTTTCAACTCTTTAATCTTTAATGTTAGTATTAAATTCTGATATTTATATTTAATTTATCGTTCATAATTAACCTAATCTTCAATGACGTGGAGTTTATTTTTCAATGGCATACTTTTTTTGACTAACTATTTATTTTAATAAAAGTTGAATTAACTCATATTGACTTTAGGAATAAATAAATAAAGTAATAGAACAAAAGACATTGTATATACAAAATAAATGTTTATAAGATTGCACCTGAGTAATCAAAAGAATGAATAGAACAGAAGATGTTGTATGCTATTTTATTTTTCCTTCAATTAAAATTATTTTATTTTATTTTTTTCTAATTATCAGAGGTTTTTGTCTAGAGAATTCATTATTTGCTTCATTTTCACGAGAGATTTTTGTTTTGGTTTTGGCTGCTCGACTTCGTCAAAATTCTAGAAAACAAAGAGAATCAAAATTAAGAAAAATGAAAAATAAATTTAGAAATATTATTTATTTAGAGCAAAAATATAGTAGAAAAGAACAAGTCAGCCTCTGATTTTTCTTGGTCGTCGTGGATGACTACCAACTACCACTCCTCAACTCTGTCAAATCCTTGCTCAGTCAACAATCAGCTATATTTATATATATAACTAACTACTCTAACAGCCTCAAAAGGCAGAGCTCCTGCTCACCAATTTCCACAAGAATGTTTTCACGCATGGACCGCAGTGGCGGCGCCGGCGGTGGGAGGCGGCAGCCAGTGCCTGCGAAGGTCAAAGTCATCGTGACAACATTCGTGGAAGCAGAGGCCTGGCAGTTCCAGGCCGTCGTGCAGTGCCTCACCGGGAAGGACGCCGTAGTCACTGCGGAGGTGGAGCCGTCGGAAAGCATTGGCGGTGCAGGGCGGCGGGAGCGAGATGTAACAGAAGCAGAGGTGCAAAAGGAGGGTCATGGCGTGGCGGCGGAGGGCGAGGTCGAGATAATGCCGGAGGCAGCGCTGCACGAAATGCTCGAGTGGTTCAGAGATTAACAGTGTCACACTGGTTCCAGGCCGGCTGTTCTTCGTTCGGAACTGCAGCAAGTAACGTCGTCGGAAGCCTCCCTCCGTTCCTTCAGTACACCGGCCATGGCACAAAAGCTCGAGCAGAGCAGTTGACTTTATGTTATACCAATTAATTTTTAACAAATTTATCTAGCAAAATCCGGGCGTAAGCAGAGCAATTGATTTTCTACGGTGGGATCTTTATGTGATATTTTACTGACGGTGAAAAAAAAAAAATAAAATTGAGGAGAATAAAAAAAAAAATAAAGAGAAAATTTTCATTTTCTATATTTTACTAAAAAAAATTATTAAAAATTGTGGATAATTCAATAAATATGTTTCTATAGACTTAAGGAAGAAATTTTTTTTTTAATATATAGAACTCAATTTCTATTTCATATATATAAAAAAATAAATCCTACCAAAAAGTAAAATTTATAATAGAAAAAAATTAATAAAACAGGACGTTTACCTAAGACAAACTCTATCTCTAATAAATGCTTGACATATCAAAAATACCCTAAATATCATAAAAACAGAAATTACTAAAAATAGTAAAGAATATGTTTGAAGGCTCCAAAAATAACCTAAACGGTGCTTTTGGGGGCAAAAATTTGGCAGTTATGAGTTCTTCCATAACAAACATAGATTTTTGAATTTTCCACGGATGAGTGTTGACAGAGCCAGATTCTGACTCCCGAGTTAAAAGTTATGACTTGTTGAAAATTGAATACTCCAATGTTAGTCTTGCATCAGTCGTCCCGGGTTGAAAAAACTCATTCTTGAGTTCATAATGGTATTATCAGTATCCACATAATGAGTCAAGTGTTTCACATTAAAGACGTCAGAAGTCTTCAAATGACTAAAAAGGTGTAACTTGTAGGCATTGTCATTAATCTTCAGTATCTCACACAGTCCAATCTTCCGATTCTTCAACTTATTAAACTCACCAATAGAGAAACGATCACGAGTTAATACAACCTAGACAAAATCTCCTACCTCAAAAAGTACTTGGCGTCGATGACTATCAACCTGAGTCTTGTACTTGGTATTACTCTTAAGAATTGCCAGTTTCATTTGCTCATAAATGCTCCGAAGATACTCTGGCATCTCATATGCTTTAGCACTAAGTCGTTCTACACGTGGAATAGGGGATTAGTCCATAACTCCAGATGGATTCAACCTATAAACAATCTCAAAAGAACTCAAACCTGGGATCCTGTTTATCGATCTGTTGTAAGAAACTCTACTCGAGGTATCACCAAGTTTCATTGCTTTGGCTTAGTTCGTATAAGACATCTCAGAAGATTGCCTAGACTTTAATTCACCACCTCGGTCTGTCCATTTGCCTAAGGGTGGTAGGCGCTACTAAAGTTCAATTGCATGTCTAATTTTTCCCATAAGCACTTCCAGAAATGATTGATCAATCAACTGATCGATTCGGACAGCTGGATCGATCAGCTGATCAATCCAGTTGACTTATGTGCTCTTGTGAAGCCTGCAGAATTGATTGACCAATCGATTCCGCCCTTATCACGTCATCGCGAGACAACCTTCCCCAATCGATCAACTGATCGAATGGAAAAAGTTGGATCAATCAGCTAATCGATCTAGCAGCTGATCAATCTAGCAGCCTTCTATTTCCTCACGAAATCATGACAACGATCGCCAATTGATCAACTGATTGATTGGACTTGGCTCAATTGATCATCTGATCGATTGACCCATCTTGACTTGCCTCACCAAGTCTAGATTTCCCAAGCCAAAGACCCGGTCAATCGTGACTTATTGGGACTCCCTCTTACCTAGCATCTAGTCAATCTTGACCTGCTAGGACTTCGTCACCAAGTGTCCGGTCAGTTCTTTGACTCACTTGAATTTTTCTCTACGTGCCAAGTGTCCGGTTAACTTTGAACCACTTGAACTTACCGTCTCGTGCCAAGTGTTTGGTCCTTCATGACCCATATGGACTTCCCAATGCCTGACTTCATTCATCAGGATATTTTCCATTGCCTAGCTTCACTCACTAGAACTTTCACCTGACTTCACTCACTAGGATTTTCAACTGTCTGGCTTTACTCACTAGAACTCTCACCAGGTTTCACTCACCTTGATTTTGAATTTGCTGGCTTCACTCACTAGGTCTTTCACACTACCAAGCTTCACTCACAAGGGCTTTCACCTAGCTTCACTCACAAGGGCTTTCACCTAGCTCCACTCACAAGGGCTTTTACCAGGCTTCACTCACTAGGACTTTCACCAGACTTTATTCACCTAGATTTCCACACAGCCTAGCTTCACTCACTAGGGTTTTTCATCTGTTTAGTTTTACTCACCAGGACTTTTCAATTGTCTGTCTTCACTCACGAGGACTTCACGCACAAAGTGTCTGGTCAAACATTAACCAACTTGTATTTCCTTCTTCCTTACCTAAACTCTAGTTAGGACTTTTTAGTCAAGTATCTGATCAACCTTGACCTACTTGACTTCTGGTCGACAATCTCCCAAATGAACAATTGCATATGCAATCTCCATCTATTGTCAAACATTGAAACTCAAGCTTAGTCAAATGGGTCAACTTAATCCGGGGACAATTGCATCAACAATCTCACCATATATTGTCAAACATCGAAACTTAAACATGTTGGTGCAGTTTGCACTAATAGTCAAACTCAGGTTTTGATGAATGACAAATAGGTTAAAGTTAGACTCTGTGGGAACTAACCAGTCTGTGA
>JBAMIE010212536.1:0-10201 GCA_037177295.1 Kaempferia parviflora
TACCTAAACCAAACAAGGTTTTTGTTGATAACCTTGGATGGATAACCAAGGTTATCAACAATAACCTTGAACCAAACACGCCCTTAAAAGATAATCACCATCATTCCCTTATTAAATTACAAGAACAAGTATATCTACCTGATTTTTTTATACCACAAAAGAATAAGGTAAATCACTAAATCTCTAAAAATTTAAAGGTAGATACAAATGAAACACAAGAACCGATAATATAAATTTCATAACAATAGAGGACCATCCACGTGGAACAAATTTCAAAAAAGGCATTTTTTTTTTTTTTAAAAAGCAGAATTAGTTTTTTTTTATGGCATGACAGTAATATTGAGCACCTCAAGCATAGGAAAGTTACACATTTCATCTCATAAATGGGTTTTGTGACAGAATGGGATTCTGCCAAATTCTATAAAATCTTGACGAAATCAAGCCATGTGATTCTTGTCAAATCCCATGTGTAGAAGAGAAGATTCTTTTACAAGGGCTAAGTCGCAAACTTGAGTGACTATGTAATATAAACCATAGTTATATCCAAAAAATGGTGTTTATTAGATGTTATAATAGCCCCAAACATGATAAGTGAGACCTTTTCCTAGTCTAACATATAGCAACACAAACATCTAAGCACCTGACACCGACTTAATTTGATGCATGTGAATTCACATCTTTGTCAAACTTTGATACAATAGACCACATTTATATTAACTAATTCATCTTAGTCCATATCCAAAACAAATTATTACAACCATGAAATCCAACATTTATGAAGACGGCGTTTGAATACCTATTCCAACAATCATAAACCATGCTTGGTGGCATTAAGGTGATAGCTCGCCCCAGGCGCCCCTCACAGCCCATCCCCGGGTTATGTGAAGAGAGGTAAATAATAGGTGGCTACGGGGGAGGGTAGGACCTCATGGTAGCAACACCCTATGCACTAGCAAACTGCCAGTCACTAGGGGACAATCATAAACCATGCTTGCTACTACACAGAAAGGCGAAAAGAAGAAACAAAACTCACAACAGCTTCTTTGTTTGCAGGTGAATCATGACCAACAGGAGCCTTCTGCTTGGTCAAGCTCCCAGGATGCACAGCTGGAGATGGAACTCTTGGGCGATAAGTGGGATCCAATGTTGCCCAACCACTTGTCCTTGCATCTTCACCACCTAACAGAAAAAAAAGAGAACAAATTAATATGTTCAACCAATAATGGTTGGAAGAAGTTATGATCTACAAACTGCTTCTGCCAATTGGAAAAAATGTACTGCACTACTTTGAATGTTGTGTCAACAACAAGAACATTCAGATTAATAGACAATCTAACAGCAAATTCATGTGAAGGTTCTTTTCTAAGAAATGATATTTCAAATGTTGGTGAAACTATAATTCTGCACTGTTCACAATTGCACAGAAGTTATTGCTTATTTCTGGGCAGATTATAAGTTGGTAAAAACATATGAGTAAATTCTAAGAGACAAGACAACATATCTGTACTGAAATCATGCTAAAAAAATCTAAATTACATGAAAATTATCTGTTTTGCAAAACCCAATTAGATATGCAAACTAAAAACCAGTAACTATAGCACCAGGTAAACAGGCATACCAGGCTGTCTATCATTTGTAGCAGCATGAGCCAAGCCAGAACTAGGTCCCACACCTGGTCCCTAAGAAATAAGAGATAATACAACTTAGTCACTAATGCAAAAGACTATTTGAATTTATAAGTAAACATCTTCTTCAAACTAACAATAGCACGTGAAGGAGCATTAGCACTCTGTGACTGTTGGTACTTCAAAATTGTCCAATCAAAAACATAATCAAACTGAAATCCTGTAACATATAGCAAGTGTTACAACCATTCATATAAACATTAAAAAGATATCAGTTACGAGATATCTGACACAAGTTTGGAAAAAAAATCTAAGAATAAAATTAACCTTCTCGGATGAAGAGGTCCCTGAACAATCTCTTAAGGTATGCATAATCTGGCTTATCATCAAAACGTAGCGAACGACAATAGTGGAAATATGACGCAAACTCTGAAGGATAACCCCGACATAAAGCCTGATTGCACCAATAGCTCTCCATCCTCAAGTGAAAATGTCAAGGGATAAAGAACTCAACTAGTGACATGAATAAAAACTAACCTCAATGGATGTGGCAACTTTTCTTTCACTAATCTTTTCATACTTTTGTTTCTTGGTTCCAGCTTTCAGACCTTGCCATGGAAGGCTGAAACAAAGAATCAGCAAATTTATATTAGAAAGTTAACAGATATAGGAAAAGAAGTTTTGGGAAACCCAAGTGTACCTTCCCCTTAAGAAGTACATAAGAACATATCCAAGAGATTCCAAATCATCTCTCCTGCTTTGCTCTTTGCAGTAAAAACCAGAAACATAGAAGTCAGACTATGGATTCATAATGAAGAGCAAAACTGAAAATAAATCAACCAAAATTCAATTTAGCAAATATTTATCATAACAGATAGATCCATTAAACATATAAAAATTGAGTGAAGTAAAAATTAGGTTCCATACCTATGCCAAGATGTGTGTTAACACTTGCATACCTTGCTGTTCCAGTCAAGTTCTTATTCTCTCTGTGAAGAGGATATTGACAAATGAAAAGATGCATCAAGTTTGAACAACATGCTAATGAAACTTAGGTAGAATATAAAGAGACTACTACAACAACCAAGCCTTATCACTAGTGGGGTCGACAGTATATAAAGAGACTACTAAAAATATGAAAAAGAAACAATGTTAAAACATGATAAAATATGCACATTAAAGCCCAATGGCGTAGGAGAATCCATATAGCTAACCCCACTTAGTAGGATAAAGGCTTGATTGTTATCATTGTTGTTAACAACTGAAACTGCAGAGTCTGCTGACAAAAACTAGACAACACCGTTGCAACTATGGACTGCTTGGTTAAGAACTTGATATAAACTAGTACTATCAAACATTTTTTATTTGGAATTTTTGAGATGTCAAAATTCACATGACTGTTATATATGGATTTTGCCAACCAGTATTTGCTGATACAGATACGAGAGTGGAATGGTAATTCTTGTTATGCCTTCGTATAAGACAGCTTACTGGTGCTGCAGATCTTAAAAATTTGATCATGTGCAGAAAACCTCCAATATTTATAATGATTCTAATAGATGAAACCTATAATTGATAATTCTCCTTCTGAATAATATATATGCTGCAACTTCACACAATTAACTTCCTAAACTGTAAGTTCACTTAATTAAATGCACAAAAGGTTCTAATAGTGAGTGAAATATAATGTTGATCAAGATTTTATGTGATACAATTGTTGCTAATTCTTACATTTCTTTAACTCGGGTAGAAAGGTCATCTCAAATCCTTGTTAGTTGGCAGTAATTACATTTATCACAAAAAAAAAACTCTTCTTCAATCAAATAATTAATCTTCCTTTCCATATGTCACATGGAAACATAAAGCCTGGATGAGGGAAATTGATGCCAATGCTACCAGCTGATGGCGTATATTTCATCTATCTTCTTCGTCTCTCCTCTTTCCTCCTCCCTCTCCCCATATTCTCCTCCTTAAAGTAAATAACGTTTAATCCCTCTTCTCCCTCTCCCTCTCCCTCTCCCCTCCCCTCCTCCCTTCTCTCCTTTCTCTCCAACTTCTCTTCCACTAAGTAAACATGGCTTAATAATTGGAAGGAATAGACATTGTCCTATTTTGCATGTAAGGCCAAAAATAACACTAATACAGAACGGCTACGACAAAGGAATACCTGGAATTTTTCTCTAATAAAGAATAAGTATAAGTAAAAGGAGGAAAAAAAACAAAAAATTATTTATTTCCACAATGCTAACTGTTGGCATAACAAAAAACTAATTTTCCCATGAGTTGGACATACAACCATGATTCTAATGCCTAATACCAAAGAAGCAGCCAAACTGCCAAAGCACAAAAGGTTCATACCAATTCAGATATTGGGAAGTGTCATAAGGAATAAACTCCACTTCTCGAGGCACTCATTTCTATAAGCCTCCACTTCAAAAAATACGATATTAACATGTTTACAAAGTACATCACAATAGAACTATAGAAGTCTCTAAAAGCATGTCAGCTATCTGCTAGTACTTAATGCAATAGTTCTGACAGAATAAATACAAGAAATGGCCATAAAGACTTACCTATAAGGAATATGCTGATGAGTAGAATTATCTCTATACTTCTTGGCAAGTCCAAAATCAATAATATAAACCTATATGAAAATCGAAAGTAACTTAACAACAAAACATAACAGACTTGTGTATTTTATATGCATGGTAGAGGAAGTTAAAGTCGTACTTGATTAGCTCGTCTCCCAAGACCCATCAGAAAATTATCTGGCTTGATATCTCGATGTAGAAAATATTTTGAATGAACAAACTCCACTCTATTTATCTGATAAAGCCCAGACATAAAGTTTCAATTTTTTTTAAGGTAATAATGGGGGAAAAACAGAAAGTATTGAGGACTGGCATTTTAGAATTAAGATGAAGTTAGAAATGTTGGTCTAAAAATTTGAGAGTAAAAGATGGACACCAACTGCATTCCAAAGGGAGTTCCTAAGATTACAAGGAATAAAAAGATTCGTCCCACAAGGAAGGTGAGGCCAAAGTTGTAATATTGAGTATTGTGCAAACAACAAACAATGTGGCAGTCAAAATGACAGGTGCATGGAAGGAAAGAATCAAGAACAACAAATGAGTTGGAAATTGCTCAATAATCCCCAAAAAACACATTATTAATATGAATTTGCATACCATCTGGTCTGCAAGCATTAACACTGTCTTTAACGAGAATTTTCTGTTACAAAAGTTGAACAAATCTTCAAGACTAGGTCCTAGTAAATCCATCACCAGAACATTGTAGTCACCCTCAACACCATACCATCGAACATTTGGAATTCCAGCTGCCAGATCAATGAAGGAAGAAAAAGGAATGAAGAATTAGAATGACAAAATCTTTTTTCCAAAACTAACAAAAGCAGAAAGCAGTTTCATACTTCCTCCCTGTAGAATCTTGTATAGCTTTGATTCATATATCAACTGTGGATGCTTCGTCTTAACATTTTCCTAGGAAAATAAATAGCAAGTGGCCATCTTAGGGAAAGTAGAATGTTCAAAACTTGGACCAACAGAAAGAAACTCTTGCGATCCAATGGGAAAAAAACTAACGTATTCTCTGTGTAGTGTGTTGCATGTTGCATATGCATTAGCACAATTTCATATTGCAAATAAGGAGTGTGAGGTATTTATTTCATTTAACAGGTGAATCCAACTGTAGTAGCCATCTTCAGGGGTTACGTTACTTGAAGCTTTTAATGGCTAAGATGTTGATCAAAATGACATAATAATCAGAAGATTAATGTGCAGTCTAGTTTGCCTACATTTAATCAGTAGATTAAATGAGAAATGCAATCTAACTATGTATTTGTGTATAAGGTGGGATATGTAATATAATTAATAAACAAAATTAATTAGTATATAAAGTAGTTTATATTATTGTTACGAGTGTTTCATGACAATCATTGAGTATTATCTTATAAATGCTTGTATAATAAATATTAATCTTTAGATGCTATATTCTATTGTGTTAGTTTATTCTCTGAAAAAAATAGTTTTTGAAAAGAAATCAAAGAATCCGTTATGTTTGAAGGAAATTTTTTGAATAGTGTGTAACTTAACTAGCAATTTGAACACTAGTATGTTAGATTCAACGAAAAATATTATTTATGAGTTAGATGCTTCAATATAACATAAAAGTTAAAGAATTTTTTTCTAATTATAAATATAATCAATGATAATCAACAAAATATAATCCTGTCTACAGAAATGAGCACGTTCAAGTGATTAATAAAATAAATAACTTATCTTTAATAAAGAAATAAAAAATACGTGAAGATAAAACAACCAGGAAGTCAAGTCCCAACTATTTGAAGTAAATTATATTACTAACAAAAGATAATTAATTTCACTAATTATTGTAATTATTTTCCAAAAAAAAATCTAATTATCATACTTAATTATTAAAAAAAAAACATTGAATCAAAGGGGATAATACTAGTTGTCTCATATCATCGAATTCAAAGGGCAATACTGCTATCTTATATGCTTGAGGTTTAACTTCCGAAGAGTTTCTTCACAAGCGATGCCTCAAGCATCACCTGCAAATTCCAATCCAAACTTTCCCGTAACAAGCTTCAGGGTGAAAGCTACTGCATTTTCCCAAAACAAGCACCCAACGTTAAGAGAGAAACGAGTAGATGACGGTAAAAAAAAATTGATTTTGTTTCTGATTTTCAAACTGAAATTATCTATTTCAATGGTGCCCTAGGTTGAAAAGAATAAAATAAATAAATAAATTTCTATTCAAGCTAAATCAACTACATATGCATAGGCATCAAAGATACACAAAACGCTCCAAAAAAATAATTTTCACACTTTCATTGATTGCTGAAGAAGGCAAACTATCCTGGTTAAAACTCTACACTTACAAGTTTAATGGCAACCTCTTCGTTCGTTTGGATATTTGTTCCTGCAGCAAAGGCACACCACAGAATCAGACTTCCCAATTCCTACCACAAAATAATAACAAAAAAGACCTCGATTGCAAGCTGAATCAGCGACAAACCTAGATAAATCTCGCCAAAGGACCCGCTCCCTATCTTTCGACCGAGGCGGAATTTGTTCGCCACGCGAGGCTCCATCCGAGCGCGATCGGAAACCGGACACAACCTGGCTTCAAATCAACCCCTAATTCGATCACGTAAACTGGAAAAAAAAAAGTAGGTAGGTAAACAACAAACAATAACGAAACCTCTGCTCCTACCCACCACGGATGATGAACAAAAGGAACTTAGCAGCTCGATGGAGAGAGGAAGCCGAGGTCAATCGACTGAAGAACCAGAGATTGGATTGAGCGGAGACCTGCCTCGTCAATTTGTCGCTCAGGAACGAGAAGAAAGGGGGAGAATAAGCGAGGAGATGCGAATTCCCGCACGCTTTATTCGCACAGGATTCTGAACAAAGCGTAGTTAGTACTGTTCGGTGTAGCGTCCTGTTTGAGTCTATCCGTTTGTTTCGGGCCTTTTGTGTGATTTTTAAAATAACGGCGTTTCATTCCACCGTTTATATTTAGTAATGAGAATTATAATAAATTTAATTAAGCGAGGAATAGATTTAACGATAATTTAGGAGGAGTTAGATTATAAAATTAGGATTATCAAATCTATATTTTAATTTTAATTTTCGTCTATCAAATATCAAGAATAAAAATAAAACAGAATTTATTTTTATTTCAGTCTCCTAAACTTGCCTATCAAGCACCTTGATACTTTCATATGGATCCCCACGGGAGAGACTGATGGCCAATGCACGAGGTGTTATCACCAATAAGATCTGGGGGTTAAATCCTAGCGAAGTCAGGTGTCTATCCTCTCTTATACACTAGTCACTGTCTGAGCTAGTAGCTCCCATGATTTATCTCCTTTGTGTTAGTCCTGAGACGAATTGACGGAGGTGCTCGGATGAACGATTCACTAATTTTTGCCACCATTTATATTTCCATATGCATTTATTCGGCAGCTATTAATATTAATTAACAATGACGGTACGACTTTTATCTATTTTTTCTATTTTTGAATTTTTTTTGTTTTGTTTTGTTTTGTAAACAAAGACATCAACATTTTCTCAAGGCAATTTGATGATAATTTAATCTTAGATTTTATCAATGATAGTTTATATATTTGCTTATAAATTTTCCAACTAAAAATTTAAAGATTGGATTAGGTAGAGATGCCAATAGGCATGACTGAGCCCCGCGAGGAGACATGATGAGTCAAGCCTAACTTGGAGTCAAATTGTCAAAGTCTAACCCAATACGAGCTCAAGGTCTAAACAATTTCCTTCATTTAGACAAGGAAATAATACAATCAATTTCTTCTTCTTCTTATTATTATTAAGTTGGTACCAAATATTTAATTTATTCTGATTAATTTTGGGCAACCGATCGTCTGATTCAGACCATCAATTTCTTTTATTATTATTATTATTATTATTATTATTATTATTATTATTATTAATAATAAGTTGGTACAGATATTTAATTTATTCTGATTAATCTTGGATTAATCCCATAAAATAAATTAGAAAGTATTTATAATAAATAGTTCATCAGTTTGATAAAAAAATCATATGTTAATTAAGATTTAATTTTTTAGACGTATAAATTTTAAAAAAAAATAACCTAGCTCTCCGGTGTTACTGTTATCGGAGCAACACAATTGATTTCTTATTTCTTTGACTTCATGTCGAGCATAAATCCTCTGGTCCACAATTTCTGAAATCTTTTTAGTCCGCAATTAAAAGGGTCATTGAATCAGATCAAGAAGAACTAATACATAAATTCTTGATCTGATCTAATAGTCTTCCTAATCTAGACCATGAGAAAACCAAAGAACTAAAAGATTATAGACGAGAAGATGTAGTCTGCTTCATGCCAAACAATGAGGGTAGTGTTATAACAAATCCCTGACTTTTGTGATCGGTTCACTACTGACTTCTCTTTCCTACTTGTTTTGTTTGCTTTCTGACAGTGTCACGTTGATTAGTTGATCACTACCACGTTTGATCCAGACATAAATTTAAATGTTTAGAGCAGCGGTTACAAAGAGCTTAATTATTTCACGAGAGAGAGTATAAACTGATTTTATAATTTTTCTCTGTTCTCTTCGTATAATTTGAAAATGAACTCTAAGGGACATCTCATCAGTATAATCATCTTTATTAGAATTAATTATTTCATGAGGGTCCCCATGGGATGTCCCTTTCACTAGAGAGAGTGACAAATTTGGTATAATATAGTAGAGATCAATTTTCAACGGATGTATATGTTGGTGTAATTAATTTTGATTTTTTGATAATATACCAATGTCGAGTTAAATTAACTAAAAATTAATTTAAACATAATTTGATATTTGGAAGAGAGAGTTCCAGTCAGAACTAGCTAGATGACTAGCAAGGGTAAGCTATAATCAAAAGTTAGGTAAGTGAAAAGTACACTAAGTGACTAGTTCTAACTGAAGGTTAGGTAAGAATTAGTCCTAACTAGAGGTTAGACATGTGAGAAGTCTACTACTAAGTGACTAGTCATAACTGGAGGTTAGACAAGAGAAAGTTCTGATGAGTGAAACCAAACAATGGAAGTCTTAATGAGTGAAGTTAGGTGGCGGAAGCCTTGGTAAGGGAAGTCAAACCCTAGTAAATAAAGTTAGGTGATGGAAGTCCTGATCAGTAAAGTCAAGCTCTAATAAGTAAAGTTAAGTGGTGAAAATCCTAGTAAGTGAAGTCAGACCCTAGTGAGTGAATCTAGGTGGTGAAAATCTTAGTAAGTGAAGTTAGACAATAAAAAAATCCTAGGTAAAGATAACCCTAGGTAATGGGATGTCTTAGAAAAGTGAACTCAGACCAGCCAATTTTGAAAGTTGATACACTGATTTATCTTAATATTTTATATCTATTGTGTTAACTTAGTGTTGTAGGAAAATCTTAGTTGATTAGGTTGATCAAACTAAGTAAGACCAGAGAAAGTCCAAACAAGTCTGGAAGACAAGATGTTTGGCAAGTAAGGTCAGGTAAGCAATTGGTGGAAAGATCAGTGAGGACGAGTCCTAGTGGGGCTATAGACATTGGTCCAACTTAAATCCATTTTGGAAGTCTAATTATGTTGAGACCATGATTAGATCCTAGTCTTGGTAAGACAAGATCTAATTCATAAGTTGATCTTATTTTTAATGTACTAACTCTGTTTTGCAGGTTACCTTTTGTTATATGGACTAACATATCTTGTAAAAACAAAGTGCAAGAGTTAGCCCTAGATGAACAGTACTCAAGGCACCTCGGAGCTAACTAGAGGTGTCTCAGAGCTAAATAGAGGTGCCCTCGTGCAGAGAAGTTTCTGAGATAGAGTTTCGCTCTGGGAGATGCCTCGGAGTGGACTACAGATGCCTCAGAGTACATTAGAGGCACCTCAAAACTTATGGAGGCACTCTCTCATGGATAAAGACCGAAGTCTTTGTTGGTCCCCTGGGTGGTTTTGATGTGACCAACTAAGTTAGGTTAGGTCCTGCTGTGGTTTTGATCCCTCTGCTA
>JBAMIE010212553.1:0-10201 GCA_037177295.1 Kaempferia parviflora
AACCCACAATCCAAACACTATCATTTACTATCATTTCATTCCCTCATTCCTAAACCCATGAACCAAACGCCACCTTAATTATTTTAAAATTTTCATAGAGGGTACTCTATGGCACAACGAGTTATATTTCAAACTCATTAATATAATGTATTTTATTTTGGGTTTAAGTTCTTATTTTATTTTATAATTCTGCAACCTTAATAATTTCATCTCAAACGGAAAGTCTATCCTTCTTGCTAGTATCTGGTCTTCTTGATCGAGACTTTTTTAAGGTCAATATTCTATTCACATGATTCGATTAGACCATAATTCTTGTGTACAATCGGCAGTCAAGACTCTAATACCAATTATTAGGTCCAAAAAAATTAAGATATCTCTACAATGGTATGATATTGTACACTTTAGGCTTAAGTCCTTATAGATTTATTTTTGAGTTCTACCCAAAATATCTTATATCAATGGAAATATCTTACTCTTTTAAATTTATAATCTTTTCTATATATTTTTTTAATATGGAGTACTTTATTTGTAGACTTGTCAATCTAACAATATTGTCCTACTTATTTTCATTAAACAAATAATTTAATTAGCTATGGTATAAATGTGATAATGTAGATTTAAGTAATAAAATGTGTGCATGTCCATAATACAATTTTCAAAGTCCGCTTAGAAATATTTTCTTCTCAATGACTGTGCACCACATAAAAAGGAGATGTTCATAATCTTCTTATGTAGATTGCAACTAGTTTGACAATGCTATAACTCTCCAAAGTCTTTGGATGATGCTGGAAGTAGAGAACTTTCCTTTTGGTTCATCTACTAGGTATCCAGAGTATAACTTAGATTCAAATCCTGATCCTTTTACTGGTTCTCTTGAGTGATTTACTAATGCACCGCACTTGTAGAGACTACTTAATAGATGCATTTACAATAATATAATAGAGGGTGGAATGTAATTAATATTTTAAAATATCATAGAGGGAAAAATGATCCTATGGCACAAGAAATTATATTTAACTCGTCTAAAAATATATTTGTCTACTTATTTTCATTAAACAAATTATCTAATTAGTGATAGTGTAAATTAATTAATGTGACCATATATATATTTAAGTAATAGAATGTGCCTTCATAATACAATTTTCAAAGTCCACACAGAAATATTGTCCTCTTAATCATTCCGCGATGTTCATAATCCTCTGATCTATATTGCAACTTGTTTGACAATGCTACAACTCTCCAAAGAGATGATACTGGAGGTAGATGACCTACCTCTTCATTTATCTCTTTAGAATATTTTAAAATCTTGATCTTCTAACTGATTTCCTGAGTGATTTACCACTGCACTACATTCATGGAGACTTCGTTGATGCATTTACAATCATAGAGGGCAGGCTTTAATATTTTAAAATACAAATTTTTATCGAACCATATAAAGTATCAAAATTACTAAATCACATAGGATAGTTTAAAAATTAACCAAATCATGTGTCACTTTCCATTTTACCCCTATCATTTGACTGATAAAAAATCAGTTGAATTGATTTTTATCGTCCATTGATTTTTTTACCAATCAAATCAATTTCTCTTTTGCAGAATTTTTAAAATTTTGAATAAATCAGCCGACTCGACTTATTTTATCTGATATGTTTTTTTTTATTTTTATTAAAATTAATTTTAAGCAAAATCAGTTGATAAACCAAACCACTTCGGATTGATATGAAACTAGTTTTTATGTATTCGGCTAGTTGTCCTGATTATATTCATGCCCTCAAAAATACATTTTAACCTAATATATTGATAGTAGTAATTTTAAAAATATAAATTAAATTTTTCGAACACATTCTTGTTCAAAAAATTAATTATCTTAATATATTGTGTTAAATTTATATTTGAGAGTATGAATACAATAAAAAAACTAGATGAATACATGTCAATCCAAGATCATTTAGTCTATCACCGATTTTGCTCAAAATCAATTTTGCTTAAAAATGATAAAAACCAGTCGACTGATTTACAAAATTTTAAAAATTTCACATAGAGCAAAATCGATTGATAGAGATAAAGTAAGAAGCGGTACATGATTTGATATTTTTAATACTTTACCTATACCATCCAGTAAAAAGCTGTCTAAAGATTCAGTAAAAAGCTGTCTAAAGATCATAAAAGATATAATGAACTCTATGGCACAATAAGTTATATTTCATAATGAACTCGTCCAAAAATGTATTGTCCTACTTATTTTCATTAAACAATTTATTTAATTGTGATTGTATAGATTTAAGTAATAGAATATACGTCCATAATACAATTTTCAAAGTCTACCCAGAAATATTATCCTCTTAATCATTTTGCTCCACATAAAAAGGAGGTTTTCATAATATTACTCTTATGTATATTGCAACTTGTTTGACAATGCTATAACTCTCCCATGAGATGATAGGAGAGGTAGACGGATTCATCCACTAGATAAATCTGGAGTACTAATGCACACTTAAGGGTATAATGAACTAACTCTATGACACAGCAAGTTATATTTCATAATGAACTCGTCTAAAAATGTACATTGTCCTACTTATTTTCATTAAACAAAATATTTAATTAGCGATAGTATAAATGTGACCTTAAATAGATTTAAGTAATAAAACGTGCGTCCATAATACAATTTTCAAAGCCCACACAGAAATATTGTCCTCTTAATCATTCTACTCCACATAAAAAGATGTTAATAATCCAATTAATCTATATTTAAGCATGAAATGTGCAACTTGTCATTGACAATTCAATGACTATGCAAGAGATGATGCTTGAAGTTTCTATTTTTATTGGTCAAGACAACACAAAGACTTCGCTAAGTCTTCGATCATGCATATATGTGGTAGATTAATATGAAATGATAATAACAAAATATAATATTGTTCAGACACCTCACTTCAACTCTATGATTGATAATATATTTGGTGCATTCCTCAGAGTTCGTCTCCAGATTAACTATATGAAGAGAGGTAAATCACGGAGTTAACTTATAGTTGACTACCAAGTTAGCTAGAGGGTGGGAGATATTTTTTTCCAGAGAGTATAAAATTTATTTAAATATAATTGATAATATAATAGGAAATATCATATGTAGAAAAAGATCCTGATGTAAAATTTGATTGTTACTGTGTTCGCTTATATAATGCAGTTAGAAAGATAGGATGACACTTTAAAGAAAGATGAAATTCAATTCAATCTATGAGGTTTTCACAAGTTAGTCAGAGTGCTTGACTAATTTAAATTGTACTATACCACTCATGCTAACTAAACTTTGCCTTGAAGTCACACCAAGTGTAATTTCCATTGTAGGTTCTGTTTAACTTTTTTTCCTCTCTGGCTTTCATCATCTTTCTTCATATGTTTATGATTTCTGACCAAGTCAGAAGATGATTACTTTAATGAAGAGATTCACTTTGGATAAAAGGAGGGTTCTTGTTCTACTTCTATAGCCAGAAAGTGCAGCTCTCTTCCTATTTGTTTGTTGAAGGGAGTAAAGATCAGAGAGAGAATGTTCATCGGCAGGGTTTGGATTGTGCTTACAGTTTTTGCAGGAGTTAGGACAGCTTTTGGTCAGACAGGTAAGGATGAAATCTATAACTTGAGAGATTTCTTGCTCGAACAAATTCGGCAGTCGAAGTTTGTTTGTGGTCTTTAACATGTTTGAGTTTTTGCTCGAGAGTTTTCGATTAAACTCTTTCAGAGTTTTCATCAAAACCTGCCTCCTTTCTCTGCTCCTCTTCTGTTCTATAGATTCCAATCGAAGAACTTAAAACTAACAAGATTTGTGCCATTTCTGCAAGAAAGAAATCAGTAGAATTTAGTCTCTTCACCTTTTCTGAATAAGAAAAAGAAACCAGTTGCGTTGACAAAATGCACAGGATAATACAGTGTGTGACAAAACAAATGAAAGTCAACTACTCCACCCTCTGTATGGGTCAGTTGTACAGATGATAACAAAAGGAAAAATCCAACAACTCAAACCATGTAATCTGATCCAAGCATTAAGCTTTTTATTAGATCTCATGGAGGTTTGACTGATGATTAAGATATTTGTTTGGAGTAACTTTTTGTTCTAATAATTCATGGCAGACACACTGGATCCTGGCAAATCTTTGGTGGATGGCCAAACCTTAACCTCTGCAAGAGAAATCTTTGAGCTGGGATTCATCGCACCGGGCAATTCGAGCAACAAATACTTGGGAATATGGTTCAAGGAAATCTTTGACCACCCTATCGTATGGGTGGCCAACAGAGACATCCCTCTCAGCACCTCCACGGGACTGTTGAGTCTCACTGCAACTGGAGATTTGTTACTGTTAGATCAAGCTGCAAATGCTACTGTTTGGTCGACGGGCACATCGAATACCAGCAGCTCCCCTTCACTCAGGCTCTGGGACTCAGGAAACCTCATCTTGACCGACAACGCGTCGGGTAACATCTTGTGGCAAAGTTTTGATCATCCTGGCAATACTTTTTTGCCCAGCATGAAGATTGGAGTGGACATCAGAGCCCAACTCAATAGGAATCTCACAGTATGGAAGAGTGTATCTGATCCTTCTCCGGGGGAGTACACCTATGGCTTGGAAATTCGCGGAATACCTGAAGCCTATACATGGCAAGGAACCTCTCCGATCTTCCGAACGGGACCATGGGATGGCCAACGTTGGAGCGGCCGTCCTGATATGGCCTCAAACAATGTTCTTAAGTTTCAGTTTGTCGATGACCAAGATGAGATATACTACACATTTGAAGGCATGGACAAGAATTTCCTAGGCCGAGCAGTTATCAATGAAAGTGGACAATTGCAAAGATTCGTTTGGTCGAATTCGAGCAACCAATGGGACCTTTATTGGTCGGTTCCCTCAGATCCTTGTGATGATTATGCCAAATGTGGAGCAAATGGGAATTGCACAACCAACTATTCGCCTACATGCCAATGCTTGCAGGGTTTCAAACCCAAGTCACCTAAAGACTGGAACCTTAGAGAGTATGCAGATGGTTGTGTGAGGATGACACCTCTGAATTGTTCATCAGATGGTTTTTGGCATCTGCAAAATGTGAAGCTGCCTGTCACTCTCAATGCAAGCGCAGCGAGCAACATGACACTCGATCAGTGCCGAGACTTGTGCTTGAGGAACTGTCCTTGTGTGGCGTTTGCTATGATCAGAGGTAACATGTGCCTCACTTGGCCTGCTGATCTGATGGATATTAGAGCGTTCACGCAAGGAGGCAATGATCTATACATTCGGCTTGCAGCTTCTGAATTAGGTAAATTCCTTTGATCATGCTCAAGCTTTATCTAGTTCTATCTTAAGCATTTCGACTAGAAAACTATTGTATCTTGTAGAATGAGTGTAGTATTGGCAGATTTTATAATATCAACTTCCTCTGCAGATTCACTAAGTGGTTCAGGAAAGAAGAAATCACTGGCAATGATAGTCATTATTCCAGTGTTGAGTTTCCTTTTGCTTCTATTTGTCGGTTTATTCTTAAGGTTGAAGAGAAGCAAGCTCGGTATGTTAACTACTCTTGAATCCACTTGATTACCAAATTTTCGATCTTGTTCATATGTACATACAACAACCACTAAATGTAGAGAATGAATTTATTTCTCAAAAATTTTGAACCAGTTAAAGTAGTAAACTCCTCCACTTCAAAAGAAACAGAGTTGGAGTTGCCTTTATATGGCATGCATTCAATAAGAACCGCCACTAATGGATTATCGAGAGACAATATAGTTGGAATTGGGGGATTTGGCCTTATTTACAAGGTGAATACCTCAAATATTTATGTATTTGTAAGTTGACATATGCATTTAATGCTATTGCGACATTAACCTTTGCCAAGACTATCAGGGTAAGCTAGAAGATGGACAAGAGGTTGCTGTGAAAAGATTGTCTAAAGATTCTGCACAAGGTATAGATGAGTTCAAAACTGAGGTTTTAATCATTGCCAAACTACAACATCGGAACCTTGTTCGTCTATTGGGTTGCTGCATTGAGGACGAGGAAAGAATGTTGATTTACGAGTACATGCCAAATAAAAGCCTAGATACTTTCATATTCGGTTCGTCCTGAAACAATGACTATTCTATATGTTGATTTACGAGTACATGCCAAATATGTTGACACAAGTTTAAGAGGATTTTGGTTTTTTTTCTTCTCAATGACTAATTAGTCCTGATTGAACATTCAACAGATGAAAGTAAGAGTACATTACTGAATTGGACAACGCGCTTTGACATCATACTAGGAATTGCTCGAGGCCTCCTTTACCTTCATCAAGATTCTCGACTAAAAATCATCCATAGAGACTTGAAGGCGAGTAATATTCTCCTCGATCATGATTTAAACCCAAAAATTTCAGACTTTGGGATAGCAAAGACTTTCTGTGTGGGACAAACCGAAGGAAGCACAAATAGAGTCATTGGCACATGGTAAAAAAACACCATTCAATTGCTATTGATGATAAAATGTCATTCGATTTAGTTTAATAAGCTAATGTTTTCGACATATATATACAGCGGTTATATGTCTCCGGAATATGCAATGGGAGGACACTTTTCAGAAAAATCAGATGTTTACAGCTTTGGGGTCTTGCTGTTGGAGATCTTGAGTGGTAGAAGAAGCACTGATATTTTTCAAGAAGATCAACCGAAAAATCTATTAGGACAGGTTGAGTACCTAGCTCTATACATCTTTCTCAAGATTGTCATAAGTTATCGATCGAAAGTTGAACTTCATGTCAAAAATTAAATACTTGTAGGCATGGAAGCTATGGAAAGAAGGTAGATGCTCGGAACTTCTTGTTGAATCAAGTGGAGATTCTTATACCACGTCTAAAGCATTAAGGTGCTTTCAAGTTGGTCTATTGTGCGTACAAGAAGGGAGCGAAGACAGACCATCAATGGCCGAAGTAGTTTTGATGCTAAGCAGTGACTCAGTCATGCTGCGTCAACCTAATCGTTCTGGGATTTACTACGTCGCTAAGTCTTGCATGGAAGGAGTTTGCCTTTCTAACGAGTACACTAAAACGATACCGGAGAGGCAATCAAGCTAGCTAAAGTGATCCTTATATCGATCAAAGTTCTATCTGTAGGTTCCTTAAGTTTTTTTTTTTTTATTTTTTTTTTTATTTTTTTTTTTATTTTTTTTTATCAATATATCGAAATGTCTTTTGTATATAGGTATATAGTTTTTAATGTTACGTTGTCAAAATGACCTCTCCATGATGCATGCTCAACGAGTTAGCTAGCCAAGGCATAGAGAATGTCATGTAAGATGTTCATACAAAGACAAACAATAAGATAAAGTTAGTCCTGGTTGGATGCAGATTGAAACTAGTTTTTGATTCTATCAAAATCAAACTTGTTTACTAATTATCAATCGTTTATCAGCCAATCTAATCAAATTGTTTGACCTCGTAGACTTGTCCATCATTTTTTATCACAATAAGTTAGATTCATTGATCATCCTAATATTTGATTTGATTGATATGATTGATATGATTGACTAACTTAATCTAACCATTTGATCGATATGTTTGACTTGCCCAACAAACATCAAAATATAGTAACCTCAAGCCTATAGATTGTTCTTCATATATCCACCCATATACTTGTCTATCATAGCTATAGGTGTTAGATCTTCTGTTGCTATATAATAGCATAAATATAGCATGCATCAGAGGTATAAGATCACTGTGACGAAAGACATTACAATATACCAGTTAATTACAATAAGATTGATAAAATAAAATGATATTTTATTATCAATAAAGTTTAATTACACTGTATAAAACCATCGACGCCGATCCCAATCTTAGATGAATAAGATTGAGAATTGTATTAGGTTATTAGTCGGTATTAATGAATGGATCCATCAAGTTATTATAATAATGCTAAGTTGTTTTTTTTTTAAAAGAACACATTGTGAGACATGATTGCAACTTCTCAAAAAAGATGGCTTCATAATCATGAGAACTTGAGTGTAATGTTAAATATGCAAGAGTCGATAAGAATAAATATTATAGGAATACTGATTATCTTAGATTTAAAATATTAAATATATGAATACTCACTAGTAAAATAATGGTGGTATAGTAGATACGATGATTAGAAGAAAATTTAATATTTTATTTTTAAAAAAGACAAATGGATAGGAGAAAAGACAAAGATGATAGAGACTCAAATTTTATATTAGAATTTTATATTAGAGTACATAGGAAATGTAAAAAAAAATGAAATAGATATTATTATAGATAATTTGTTAAAGTATAAAGTAATAAAAATAGTTAGGAAGGGGATTGGATTATAACTCTCAAAATAGTGGGAGCGAAAGAAACTATTAGTATAATTAGTATAAATACACCTCAAGTAGGATTTGATGAAGAGACCAAATATTAGTATTGGGAAGATCTAAATGAGGTAGTATAAAAAATTTTGTCAAACAAAATGATTTTAATAGGAGGAAATCAAAATATACACATAGAGTAAAAAATGAGGAATATGATAGGGTGCCTAAGAATTATTATTTTGGAATAAGAAATAAAAAGAAATAATAATATTAAATTTTATTATAGCATATGAACTTATAATACCAAAATTGTTTTTTAAGAAAAGAGAAAACACTTGGTTATATTAAAAAATTAGAACAATAAGAGTTTTTTAATGTTCAAAAAGAAAGAAAGATTTAGAAAGATCGTAAGATGATCCTTAGAAGAACTTATCAACTCAACATAAGTTAGTATTATTAGATATGCACCTCAAGTATATTATCAATATAAGAAAAATATATACGACTCGTAGAATCAAGTAGTGAAAGTTAAAAGATAAAAAACAAAGTATATTTAAGAAGAGCATAGGAGCACGACATGAGATAAGATGACATCAAAATGGAAAATGATATCCAAGAAGCATACTTGGTGAGTCAAAATTACATGCTCCTCTAAATAAATAATCTTGGCGGTAAAGTGAAAAAATACAAAAGAAAATGAAAGAAAAAACTAATAGTTTATAAGTTATTATACATTTTTAAGAACGAAGAAAACTTAAAAGTATACAGTAGCCAAGAAAGTGACGAGTGAAGTTAAGAATAAAATTTTTGAATGCTTATATTGACAAATGGATACAAAAGAGAAGAAAGAAACATCTATAGAATAACTAAAGTGTGAGAGAGGAAAATAAGATGTCTTACCCAAATAAGGCATATTAAAGATGAATGCAATATGTTCTAGTAAATGATGGGAAAATAAAAGAGCTATGAAAAAGAATTTTAATTAATTTTTTAATGAAGATTTAGTTGACCAATTTAAGTTAGAAAATTTAAATATGTCATTGATTTATATAAATTTAAATTTTAAAAATAGAACATACTTTAAATGGAATGTAAATGAAAAAAAAAATAGTTGGACTAGATGATATTCTAATTGAAATATGTAAGTACCTAGAGAAATAAAGTATTAAATATCGAGATGGGATCCTCTGTCCCGCAAATGTCATGTACCCATGTACCACAAATGTTTTTAACGGTTCAGATCACATCTTAACAGCTCAGATCAAACAGGAATAGAATCTGAGCTATTAAAACACTTGTGGGACATGGGTACATGACATTTATGGGACAGAGGATCCCGTCTGTTTAATATCTTTCAAAGATACAAAGTTATTCAACCTGGTTTTGAAAAAGAAAAAATATTTGATGAGTGGAGAGTAAATGCTCTAGTCTCCCATATTAAAAAAAAAAAGGAGATGTGAAAAATTGTATGAATTATAGGGACATTAAGCTAATGAGTTATGCCATAAAATTTTTGAAAAATATAATAGAAAAAAAGACTAGTATAGAAAAATGAGATATTGAATGACTTATAAAGCTATTCAATTATTGAAATGAAAAAATATTTGATGAGTGGAGGAGGGTAAATATTCTACTCCCCCATATAAAAATAAAGTAGATGTATAAAATTGTATGAATTATAGAGGGTTTAAGTTAATGAGTTATACCATTAAATTTTTTTTAAAAAGTAATAAAAAGAAAACTAAGGAAAGTAATAAAAAAACTAAGGAACAAGACCAAAAAAATTAAAGTTATACATCTCCTTAGACAACTAATTGAAAAGTATCGAGAATAAAAGCAAAACTTACATATGATATTCATCAACCCAAAAA
>JBAMIE010212564.1:0-10200 GCA_037177295.1 Kaempferia parviflora
GGAACGACGAAGATATAATAATCTTCAACCATTGTTACATGAAGTGGGACAGCTTGGGTCAAAAAATGATGAGAGATACTTTATTTTAACAGGGCTACTGAAAGAAGCAAAACAAAGGATTATGGATATAAATATTGGTGATTCATTAGATGGTTATTAGGACAACAACAAAATACATGAGGAATCAAGAAATGGGAGCAAAAAGTTTCATAGTCCACTAAAAGTAAGGTCTCGCAGGCGTCCACCAACGAAATGAAAACAATTCAAAATTGAGCAAATTGTGAAAAAGACGAAGGTAAAGTTTCAAAAAAAAGTTTGGTTGTATATTTGATGTTAGGTTTTGGTGATAACTGATTATACTTTTGTTATTCTCTTGGTTAATATTGAACATAAATACATTTGTCTACATGATTCTAAAGTTGATAGAAAGTAAGATGAGTTATCAAATTTAAATTCTCCAAATATGATCGATGATCAGTCCAGTCAAAATGTAAGTTAGATGCATCAAAAATCAAGATATCTCTTCCTTTTATGATTGTAAGTTCATTTGTCCATTGTTAATATGTGACCTTAACTTTTGATATTTAATGAAAGTATTCATATATATTCCATTTTGTCTGCTTGCTGGCATATAAGAAATGTCCTTGTTTTTGAAGCACTTCATTCAATTAATATTTCATTATCAGTATTCACACCTATCTATATATCCATAATATGCATAAATTACACTGTCAGTTTGTTAGGTTCAGTTGGAGAAATAGAGTAGATGAATGAAATTTGATATTTTGTTAAGATGTCGAAGTCTGAGATCGGCTTTGAGATTGTTACTAAATGTTAGGTAACCTATGTGTTGTATTATGTTAGGACAACTAGATCAACTCATTCACATTTGTTTTTTTTAGTTAGGTTGTAGCTGAAAAAGTTGTCTATTCAACAAGTTGACAATTCACATTTTCTCTAAATGGAAGAAAAAGATTTTCAGGTTTGATTGCAATTGCTAGACTCTCATTTTTTCTTCTTGTTGTATTGAGTTTCAGGGGTTGTATCTTGTGTTATGGATTTCTTCTAGAGTATTTATTGTGCTGATTATATTGGTTGTTGGCTGCAGAAATGTTGGCATGTTGGCTGTAGAACAAGTTAGGCTCCAAGAAATTAAATTAGATACACTTTGTTCATTGTGTTAAAGCTGTAAACTATTAACTTAAGGTGCCTGGTTTGTAACAAGAAGCTCAACACCCTGAAACTCTACTGCATTTGTATGCAGCATCACATTCGTCAACATCTTTTGAAGTTACAATTGTTTTGTTTGCTCTCGCAAGATTTCTGTCAAAGCACTTGGTTTCCCACATTTACTAGTTACTAAATCACTCCCTGGTATCCAATATGCACATGCAACTTATATAATGTTCAGTTGATAGCAGAGATATCCAATTGGCTAATATGTGTTCAATTTATGATGATTTGGGAATACTCAAAAGTTTATAGATACACATACACATGTTGTTGTAGATGCACTTGGTAACTAATTTTTAGATGTCAGATACTAATAATTTGCATTTTAACTGTTTTCCAAAAGAATTATTTAGAAATGTTTTGTGTTTGCTTCTGCATATTTGGTGGTTCCACTGAGGCAATAGTCTTGTTTTCTGCTTGATACTAATCTTTCACTTCTGACATTTTTTTCTATGTTATGACAATCTAGGTACTTAATAAGATCATTGAGGACTTGTTTCAAGCACATCCTATCAGTAAAAGAAAGCTTAAGGAGATCATTGAGGACTTGTTTCATGGGGCAGTTTTTAGTGCTGATTTCTAGAGAGTTCGTTGCTGATTTTTGAAGACTCGTTGCTATAGATGTTTTGTTCTTGGAGTTGTATGAGTTGTTGTTTGAATGTTATGTGTGTGCAGGTTTTTATATGGATCCATATTTTATATGCCGAATGATTTCTAAGAATGTTGAATTATCCTTTTGCTCTGTGATAATTTAAATTCATAGAGGATTTGTGTATTGGTACATGCTATTAATAGTTATCTAATGTTCCGTGTTGTTTGAATGTTGTTAACAAATTCATGGTGGAACAGATTCGAGCTAGCTTAGGTATGAACGAGGATAAGTATTGTGCATTCTTATTGTACATGCTATTAAATTCATGCCATTAGTTATCACTACTGTTTGAATTCAAAGCACGAAACTGTCTAGGTCAAACGTCCTTTGTAGCTCACTAAAAGATTCCAGTGTAAGAGTTGCTTTATTAGCAATTAACAAATTCATGATGGAACATATTCGAGCTAGCTTAGGTATGAACGAGGATAAATATTGTGCATTCTTATGTTGAGTTGAGCAATTAGGCCTGTGACGAAACCCTTGAAATCTCTGTCTTGATGCTCGGACACAGTAAAGAAGCTAAAATTTACATCAAAGTTGCAACTTACAAGAGTAATTTTGATTAAAAAAAAATCAATGCAATATATCATAAAATCCAGACAACAAGAACACACAACATATTTTGCTTTGCAAAGGATCCAATCAAAACATTGTAAAAGATCACTCAATATTACTAAACTAAATATTGTAACAAAGTATTTTGGTGTGAAATACAAGAGTAAAATAGTATTATTGTGATAACTGAAAAAGACAACAAACTATGCTACCATCAAATTTAATAAAAACATTCCAAACTCTAAACTTTAAAATAAATCCACTACTTCAACAATTATTTGCTTATAGCAAATTACATCAACCATATCAAAATTATTACAATCCAAGTAAATACAACAACAGCGATAGCAACTCTAAACTTTCTATTCAGTGAACATATTTTATGATTCAGTTTCATAGTAACAGAGTTGTTCACATTCTCCAAGAGATCATTGCAATCATCTCCACTTTTGATATTCATATTAGATTTCTTCAATTCACTAAGCTCCATCTGTAGTTTTTTGTTATCCCTCTTTAGATCATTAATAATTGTCTTAGTTCTCTCTGACAATGCTAGACTATGCCATAAAAAGAAGTTACATCCCCTTTCCTGAATATCAAAGAAACTTAATTAAAATCCAATAATTAAAATACAATTGGTTTTGAAATAATTTTATATAAAGGAAACTTACTCTAAAATTTTGAGATTTTATATAAAGGATTGGTTTCCTTCCGTAATGTCCAAAGAGTAGCTCTTAACCCACAATAACATAATATATAAGGAATTTTACCTTGTTCATCATTCATGCGTCTTCGAGTACAAGATGTTGATGATGAAGAGCTGGTAAACATGAAGATTTGTTCCTTTATTCCTTTTGGGTCAAAAAATGTCAAAACTTACTTTCAACATTACAAGAATAGCATACAAAATGGAAAAGAAAACCTAGTATACTTAACATTAACAACAATAAAAAAAATAAATTTTTGGGGTTGTTCAGTGTCAACCACTGTACCATGTGGAATATGCATTACAAAAGGTGACATGGTGCAACATATAACTAATCACTAGCATAGATCGCATAAGAGCACGATAAACAAACACAATAAGTGTAATCGATCACATAAGAGCACGATAAACAAGCACAAGATGTGTAATCGATTGATTACACTTACACACTAACTATCAAATTCTAAAATCTATAACCAATAATATACCAATGAGTTACTTATACCGTATGATTTCAAGAAAGGTCCAGGAGATGTCATGCAGCAACCGTAGCAAAAAACCTCTCATTAACCTATTTGCATCATGAGCACTAACAATTATCATATACGTGATATGGCAAGCAACTGATACAAAAACCTTAAACACTATAGACCATGGAATATGAGTCATTTTGTTATCAAATTTAGATACATTTTAAACAATCATAGCAAGTAGCAATCTGCTAATGAATCCAATGATGAAAGGTAGAATATGAGGCAATCAATTCACAAAATAGAAGGGCGACAATCACAATAACCGTTTCTCAAGTCACTCTCCCTAGATCCGAAAGACACGCATGTCAGCATCGTCTAATCTAAAGCCCAAGTCTGCAATGAAGAACAATAATCACGAAATATTTTATAATTCTACCAAGAAAACCCGGATCTGACTAACAGACAAGGGAAGCCATTTCTCCGTAACCAGCAAAATCAACTTACAATTCTAAGCCCCAGGATCTATGCCATTTAGCAAAACAGAACCGTGATTCGAAAACGAAAAAAAAAAAAAACAAAGCACAAGCAGGATTAGGGTACTAAGATGCGTCACTTACTACTCCGGATTCATGGCGAACACAGGCAGTAGGCCGGCGGGTTTGGTCTTACTCGATACCTCTCCTGGAATTCGCGATTGAAGGCGCTTGCTCCTTCTGCAGTTCTGCTACGGCCGGCGAAACCCCCCAAAAAATAGCAACGAAAGAGAAAGGAAGGGGAAAAGGGAGGAGGCTAGCGATCTCCGAGAGGTGTGGCCGGGCAGAGGTCTATAAATAGAGGCGACGTGGTGGAGAGAGGGAGACCGACACGGCTCTGGAATCGACGGTTGAGACTTCTCATCACGGACGCCGGTCTGGCCTCGTGGCTCGAGCCGGACGAGTTGAACCTCCGGGTGAACACAAGGGCTGAGATTTGAACAAGGAATTCTGAAGAAACACGCACCGTCCATTGTTCCGAAAGGGGGGCTTTTACATGGAAATTAAGGATCATATTTCCTATCCATACTATTCTGATTTAGATACAATATATTTCAGTTATAAATATATTTCAGTTTTATAATGATTTTGGAGTTTTCTATATCTAAGCTTCACTCACTTTGCTATAATTTATGTATTTGTATCACTATTTGATTTAGTCACATCCTATTTGGAAACTGATAAAATTAAATTCCTTTAAGAATTAGAATTCAATTTCATCATTTGGTATAACTTTTCAACAAGGAATTAGTAGGGAATTGTATTCCAATTCCCTACTAACTCCTCAAACCTTTAAGTATGAATTGTGAAGAGCTTAAACAGTTAAAATGGTCATTTTACCCTTCTTTTTTTCTCGTACCTTCTCTTCTCACGTGCCGCCTTCTTTCTCGAGCACAATTTCTATCGCCGCCTTCTTTTCTTGAGCACGGAATGTGAGCACAAAGAGAAGGCGTTCGCATGATGCTCAGATATGTTCTTGTAGAATGCACAACAGATTATCTATTGTCACATACTACTGATTTCTCATTCCATAAAGACATGTAATATTTGATCTAAAATGCAGTGAAAATGTTCTTGTAAAATGAAAATGACAACTTGAAAAAAGACAACTTCATCATCCCAATCGTTGTCCCACTCGTTCCAGCCATGGACAATATTAGAGACAATTGTGACACTCGATTGGGGTTGATCACTCAGCTCAATCTGTTGATATGGGATTCTAGAACCATCAGCGCTTCCTGAATCTACTAAAATTTATGTGACATTGCAATCACTTGGAAAATCCTCATTAGCTTAGTTAAAGAATATGTAAGGAAGCTAGTTATGAATGATAAAATGATATTTAATTTATAAGAATATTAAGTTTTATTGAAGAATGATAAAATGGTAAAATTATAATAATTCAATTCAATTCTGTTATTTACTAACTCATTCTAAATTAAAAAATATATTTCAATCCTTTTATTTACTAACTCATTCGACGATAGAATTCAATTCAATTCAATTTTATGACTTAAAAGCTTTTCAAACATGTGTGTGTGATAAATAATTAAATGAAGTTCTCCACGAAATATAATCTTATCTTTTATTTCTGATATTTAATTGTTAACAAATCTTTTCCCTTTGACAATTTTCTCAGATAATATGCAAATGATCAATTTGACTTTTTCCAGGATCTCATAATCCATCGCCAAAAGAATATTTTTCTTTAAGGCAAGGCGGAGGAGTCCTTAGCATGCAAGGAAGGATCCATTTCCTATGCATGCAAAGCAAACGAGAGAGATTAAGACAGAACAATTAAAAGGAAATTGTAATTAAATGCCTGCCAGAACCCTTCTCTCCTGTTGATTTCTGTCATTTCATTTCGCTTTATCCTCTCTTTCTTCCTCCTGGTTGCCTTCCTGGACTGGAGAGAAGAACTCTGGAGCTTTGTGTTGAAAAAAAAGGGGAGTTTTTTTTTGGTCATATTGTCGAAGAAGATGTTATGGAAGAATACTTAAAATTTAGCAGAAATTCTGATAAAAAAAATTCAATTTTTCTTCCACGAGTGAGTATTTCTGTCGGAATTAACAAGTGGAAGGGGAAAGGGGGAAAGTGCGAATGGGAAAGCAAGGACCTTGCTGCCATTGTGGAGTCACAAGTGAGCTCCTTTCTCCATAGTTTGACCTAATATGGATCTTCGTTCCGCATGCCTGATTTATTTCTTTATTTCCTTATCTGATTTTAGTGTTTCTTGGTTTTATAAGAGGTTTCATGTTCATTGGTGTCGGATCAAATGGGTCACCTTGTTTTCTTTTCTGTCTTGTTGATTCGTCTGCGTAGTTTCCTTGGTCTGTTCTTCCGGCAGGTTGCTGAGGAGACGTTGACTTCTTCCAGTCTGATATTGAACACACACACACACAAAACTTAATCTAATCAAACTTTATGCTTAGTTTCAATAGTTCTCTTTTATTTGCTGAAGGCCCTAGTTAGGATTTTACACAGATGCAATTTGTGATAATCCCACAGCTTCTCAGGAGCACTACGCATCCAAATCTAAAGAAATTTGAAGTAGCCATGCATTTTGTTCAGAATCTTACCTGCAACAAATATTGCAAATTTTTTCAGAGATTCTGTGAGGTCTCCTGCCTCTTTTGGTAGCTTCAAGAAAATTAACATCCACTTGGTCGGAGTGACTTTGCGGTAGTTTCACTTGTCTATATCGTGGAAACCGGCCAAACATTTGTAACATTCAACCATTAAAATTCATGCATTATCAGTTTAAATGCAATCAGTTTGCTCATAGGGAAGAAATCACTCATCTCCTACAATTGAGATATGCAATGTATACACCATAGGACCTGACCTGCTTGTTATTAGGAGCGACTTTAAAATAACATTCTAATTATGTGTCCTAAATGAAATCTAGTTTGCATATTTCTACTAGTTCTCATCTTCTAATGAATGTAGAACCAGCCAGGATTTTAATAGGAGAGCTTGATTCCATAGCTTCTTTATTCTCTTCGAGCAATGCCACTTTCTATGTGCTGAAGGCTATTTTCTTAGACATTGTGTATTTTGTTATACCATTCGCTGATTGATGCTTGAAACAATTATATTTCGATTGCTATTGCATCTTATTATCTTTTCCATTCATTCTACTTTTGCTTGTTCCAAAGGAAAAAAAGAAAAAAAGAATTATGCTTCAGTAAGGAACTTTAGCATTTCTGAAATCTATGTTTCTGAGCATTCATAGTCTCACCGAAGGTTACTGTTGATAGGCACTCCTCTCTGGAGAAATGGACCGCCTGAGAAACCAGTATTATGCAATGCATGCGGTTCCAGGTGGAGAACCAAGGCTTCATTGACAAACTATATTCCTCTCCATGCACGAGAAGCCTTTGATACTGCTGATTTAAAAGTGCCAAAAGCAATAACCTTCAGATCCAATGAACAGAACTTGCACAAAAACAAGCAAAACAAATGGAAATTTGAAAGTGAATGTGAAATGCAATATTACGATCAGAATTTCTGCAAGTTCACCGAGGGTGATGCAAGCAATCGTTCAAGTTCTGGGTCAGCCGTATCAGGTTCAGACAACTGTTTGCACTACGGCACTGATGATGCCAGCAATATAACAGGTATCTTCTAAACAATAAACTCACTGCCCTTCTCATGTTCTCCCTACTTCAAACAATATCTTGATACTATCTGGCACGTTAAGGTTAACAATTAATACTACATTTGTTTGGTTAAGTTTATTCTTTCCATCAGCGTGCTACGAGATATATGTGGATTATGAAACGCATCTTGTAATGTTCTTATACGCACTTAATCATCATCCTAATCTGTACATTGTGGTTATTGAGTTGCCATTCCAGGTTCGGTGCAATCAAATGCTTGTGATTCACTGATTCCTTCTAAGAAGAGACCATTTGTTACTCGGCCAAAGCTTTCTGTTGAGAAACTCATAAAAGAATTATATTCCATATGGCATGAAGAGCAGGCTTCTAATCTGTCCATAAACTCAGAAGATGATCTGCTTTATAGCTGCAGTACCCCACTTGGTTCAATTGAGATTGGGTATGGAAGCGTACTCATTAAAACCGCTAGCTCAAAATCAGTAGAAGAAGAATCAGAAGCTAGCTCATTTCCAGTGGATAAATCATACAATACCAATGTAAGTTATTCAGGCTCACCTTCTATTTGAAACAAGCAAATGCCGACTCCTTGTGCTAATACATTGAAGTCTTGCTCCGCTTTGTAGTATGCACTGTCTAAGAAGATTGACGGAGGGAGTGACAGATCAATCACTCAAAATTTTGCTGGCCTTTCCGATTTGTCATCTCTTAAAAGGAAGTATGAGAGGCAAAACCAGATCTATTCAGGTTTTGTTCTTAAATTTTCCTACCAAACAAGTGAAGCATTCTCTCTTAAAAGGAAACTAATATATTAAGAATAAGGCCAATTTTAGCTATGCCAAAGACAACATCTCAATGAACCGATACGTCTAGTTCTTACAAAATACCATAGCCTGCACTAGAAAATGTTCTTTTCATTGCATTTTTATTTTGGATTTTTGTTTTGCTTCGTACAAAGGCATTTTCATTCTTCAATCGGCCATTATAATTTTGTACCATCTTTAATTGTTGTACTCATTTATCGTCTCATGTCTAATCAACTTCTCCAACATATATTGTAGAGTTTCGCTTTGTTAATACTAGTTCGATACTAGCTAGTATCAATAACTTTGTTGATACTAGACTGAGTTGCATATTCACTTGGAACACCGAAATTATCCCTACATATATGTTGTGAGCCATGCTTTGTGAATGTGTTTGTAGCAAAAAGAAAGATAAATACATCCAAAAGTTGATTCAGCAAATATGAGAATGTTAATGTATCTGATATTACTTCAGGAATCACAGTATAGTATACGATTGGTAGATAGCAAAACGATATAAAATAGATTATTATTCTCAATGGTTGCGCGGTGAATTTCAGATTCGAAGGGCACTGCGAGAAGCCCCAAAAGAGTGCGCCATTCTGGGGACAATAACCCACCTTCAAAATGCTCAACTCAGTTGGATTCCAGTCATGATGCAGCTTGCTTCAGTCCTAGAAGAGTTTCTGCAGTTCTTCCTGACAAGAGCTCTACCTTCTTGTCTCCAACGCAGTTCATCGCCGACAGCTGTGAAAGTAAAACGCTTCTTAATGTGCCTACATACACATCAATTGCTGAAGCAGAACTGCTGTACCATCCATGGAAGAAGAAAACATACCGAAATGGATCGCCAACAACGAGTGTAGTCGACATGTGATGGCATGGGCTATAGTTTGTTTCTCGTATAGCCTGGCAAGATAGTTCTAATACAATTCAGAGTTAAAGAACATTTCATATTTTGTATAAACAGTAGTGATGGATTGGAGTTACAGATATTGTTGTTCTGTATAGCCAATAAAAGAATGCAATCAGCTAGAGCTCTATAATAAGTGCAGAGTGTGACTAAGTTATTAATCTCATTGTTGTATTTCTTCCTTTTTCAATTTAAATGGGATAAATATCTTGAAGGTCATTTTCTGAATGTTATGTGCTAGATTTACCTAATAAGTAAATCAAACGAAAGATCGAAAGTCAAGAGAAAAAAGAAACTTCTAATTAAGAGGATATCAGGTAGGTGAATTTAATGGAGAATAGAGGACAATAATCCAAAGAGCATCAATTTTATTGGAATCATAAAGGGGCATCTATCAAAAAGCATCCTATCCCATTATCTCCGGTAAAATGATACAACTGTTTTCAAGTATATTATTCGGTATTATTCTCCTGTCACATTAAATTCTGATCGGTTATGTGTATTGTAATAACTATGGTTCCATAGTTATTATAATGCATACTTAATATATTAAAAAATATTCATACTGTAACAATTACAAAATTGTAGTTGTTACAATGCAAATTTGACTTGTTCACCTAATATTTACATTTTTACAAATACGATTTTATAGCTGCTACAAATACAAATTTAATATGTTCACTTAACATTCACATGGTAACAACTATGAAAT
>JBAMIE010212582.1:0-10200 GCA_037177295.1 Kaempferia parviflora
AATAATGTATATCATAAATATAATGCAAGAAATGATCATGTGATTCTTATTTCAAAATAAAGATGTTTATACAAAAGACTAGACTTTTTAGATATATCCCAACATCTCCTATGGTGGAACGCTCATCGAAAGCAATCTTGTCATAATTTTCGATAGATCTAGGAGAGGGATCACCGGACGCTATCAGGGCAGTCAAAGCTTGGGTATTCTCTTCCTCCAGTTCGAGCAGTTTTCTCATCGACCTTACAATCATGATGCTCTCCACAAGAATAAGAAAAGGATATTGTCAAGGTCAATAGCTAAAAGAATGAAAGGGATGGAGGAGGACCAAAAAAGAGTAAAATGCTTACTAAACTAGAAGAAATCCTAGGATACAATCGGGGAAGAAGAAGAAAGAAGGAGGAGGAGGTTGAACGATGTAGTTGCCAAGGGAATTCCATTCTTCGAAAACGTCTAAGGTTTTCTTTTATAGTCAACAGGGCATAAGCCAATGACGGTACATTGACCCACGGTTCCTTAGTTAGTCGTTAATCAATCATTATTGACCCGAAAACCGCGGGTATCTTTAAGGGTTATCCTGGTAATTTTGATTGATGCTCATTTATTATTTCAATTCCTTCATAAAAAAGGAATAAAAAGAAGAAATAAAGAGAAATAAATTTTTTCTCTTCGCCTCGCTTCATATAATCACCGATGGTGTCCAATCAGTCGATTAATACTCCTTCGATTAGACTTGAAGGGAAGACTATTGATCGAGGTGATATGAGGCGAAAAATATTAAAGCTGATTTGTATGCCAAATAGATGAGCATATGGGCCTACTTCAGGAGAACAGGGACCGACGTCATCTCGGGTGAAAAAGACCCGAGCTCAGCTCGGACGAAAGAGACCCGAGCTTAGCTCGAGAAAAAGAGACCCGAACTCTGCTCGGGAGATCCGAGCTCAGCTTGGGCAAAAAAGACCCGAGCTCGACTCCGACTGAAAGGACCCAAATTCAATTCAGCTTATAAGAACCTAATCTCACCTTGGGTGAATAATTTCCGAGGCCATTTTGGTCATAATACATGAGAGAATCTTCTTATATAAAAACACCAAAGGGGATGCCTTAGGCGAACGTCGCCTAACTTTCCCGGAAATTTTGGTGGATATTAGGAAATATTAATATCAACTATGACATTTATGGTAAACCGTCCCACCTGATTATAAAAATTAACTAATCATAATAGAAATAATGGAAAGGGCAATTAATGCGGATTGACGAGGCCAGCGGCTGAGACATGGCCATGAATGTAAGAACCGTTTGCAAACCCTAAGGACCTACGACACTATATAAGGTACAGAGAACAATGAGTAAGGAGACTTCTTTTCTCTCTTCTGCTTCTTCTAATTTGGCAAGCCCTAATTTCCTTCTCTTTCTGACTTGAGCGTCGGAGGGACATCTGCCGGAATTCTTCCGGTAGGTCCTTTAACGCTCGTGTTAATCTTGCAGGGTATACATCACCTTCCCGGTCATCGTCTACCTTGGTTGCTTCGTTGTCTCCGATCATCCACGTCGATCTTTTCCGGAACAACATGTGTTTGTGAATTTTTGTAGAACATTTAAAGAGATGAAATTATTGCAAGATTGAAAGAAAGTTACAGTTGATGAAGGTGTCACTATGTTCTTACAATCATCAGGCAAAACACACGACATTGAATATGTGTAGATCAATTTCAACATTCATTCTACACCAGTCACAAGTGGTTCAAACTAGTTCTACGAGCTGTTTGTACGTTGGGCACATATATTATTCGACCATATGAATACAATGGTGTCCATCCTCACATATTAAACAATCTAAAGTGGTTTCCATATTTTAAGGTACATATTGTACCCTAATGTATATAGTTACATTAACAATATATCCTTACTAACATATTGTGCATGTGTAGAATTGTCTTGGAGCTATCAATCACGTGTTGGCATAGCCACCGACATCAATTCAAACATCTTTTCGTGGTAGAAAGGTCATTGTTACACAAAATGTGATGCTTGCATACGACTTGGATATGCTTTTCACATTTGTTTATATTTGCTAGAGGGGACAACATATAATTCCACATGCACATTTATGATCCATACTCCGTAGAGCTCGTACTTAATTATAATATGTATCTAATTAGGATCATATCCGGTAAGTGTCATGTCTAGTAAGAACATTCATATCAAATTCTTTATCCAAAATTTAAAATTTAAGGAATATATAACTATTTTATTAAATTTGGATATCCACTTTTCACTATACAATACATCAATTTTCCTGCAATTTATTTTATCTTTATTTTTTATTATTTTTATTTCTTCTCTATGTAATATCTACTTTTTATTATCTGATTCATTCCATTTATTTTTTTCTAATTAAATGATATTTTAATATTTAAAGAATAAATTTTATTTCTTAACTTTAAATAAATATTATTTATGAAATCTAAATTCAAAAAATGGATAGGATAATTGTTGTAATTTTTTTTTGTAAAATATAAAATTTAAAATAAATTCTATGATGCGATTGTGGGGGCACAAGGGGCACAGGTAATAGTCTTCCAACGCAATGTGCCTGTCACAAGGGATTTGTAAAAATTTAGAATGTTTGGAAGAAAGTATTGGGTACGTGACGCGGGCAGTAGTGTCTTTTTATGAAAATGATCATCAAAAATATATTTCGAATTTCACCTACAATTTTTTTCGTAGGTGCAAAATGTATTTGCTATTTTACATTGGTGTTTAGAGTTTAGGTGCAAAAAATAAAAAAATATTCTTTTATTATTATTATTATTATTATTATTATTATTATTATTATTATTATTATTATTATAAAAAGAGGTTTCATTAGGAAAAAAAATAAAACATTTTCGTAATTTTCTAATTATAACACTTATTATTTTTTAGTTTGTCTAATTATAGAAATACGAACCGTCAATTATTTGAATAGCTTCCATGAAAGTAACTCTAAGATCAGATATAGATAAGTATTTTAGAGAAAATGAATGCGATTTCAATTTTCAATAATTTGTATGGTTCAGATAATTAAATATTTTTTATTTTTTAAAAAATAATATATATCTTTTAGGGTTAAAAAAAAAATCAAAGGAGAGCTGTATTATTGTTCAGATAATTACATATTTATTTTTATCTTTTAAAAATAATATATATCTTTTAGGGTTAAAAAAATCAAAGGGGTGCTGTATTTTATTGAAGTAATAAAAAAGGTGTCTTATTTTTATAATCCAAGTATTCACCTCTTCAAATTGATTAATTCTGTAAATGAATCATACACTCATGAACAAGTTTGATGTTCAATTTGGTAAGAACTAGTTTATGTTCGTTCAATATATATAAGATTAATTAAATAAATAAACTTAAACAACTTGTTAAACTAAATAAATGAGCTTGAACACATGTATTCAGCTCGTTAAGGTTCGTGAACAATATTCATGAATAATGTTCATAAACAATGTTCATAAATAATATTCGTGAACAATGTTCATGAACAACATTCGTAAACAATATTCGTAAACTATATTCATTAATAAAACTTGCTAAATAAATTTTAAAAAACTTTTAAAATAAACAAATAGGTTTGAATTGTCAAGATCAATAATCAATCAAACAAATAAATTTTTTAAACAATCAAACAAGTTTGAATTGAGAGCTCGATAACATCTAAACAAACCAAGCTCAAGATAAACTTGAATTGAAAGCTCGATAACATCTAAATGAATCAAACTCAAGCTCAACTCATCAGAAATATATCAAACTAAGTTTGAACAATCATTTCAAAGGCTTGGTTTATTTTGGGCTCGGTTTATCTTGACTCGATTATCTTATCAAATAAGCTTGAACACTCTAAAATTTGACTTGGCTTGGCTTGTTTACAATCCTACCCAGAGATGATCGATCCGACCCTATAAAAATTAATCACGTCATTTTTATTTTTAATTAAAGGGATGTCTCTTTTTTATTTTCAACGAGAGGCTATTTTTTTTTAATCAAAAGTAGCTCACATCACTAACTTCGTTATAAAATGATACAATTACTCTTGTATCTGACAACTTTAATAGTTTTAGCACAAACTTTCATAGTTTTACTTTTGGACTCTACCAAAAAGGTCTCATATCAATGAAGATATCTTTATTCTTTTAAACACATGATTTTTTCAATGTCTTTCCAATGTGGAACTTTGATTGTATTCCTTACAATTCTCCTATCAAACAAAGAACTATTATTACTCTCATGGTCTGGGTCTCCTCGCAAGCAACCGATCACTCTTGACTTGCTCTGTGCCTCTCTACAAGTATTTGGCCACTCTTGACCTGCTTCGAGTCCCGCTCAACTTCGTTCAAGGTCATCTCACATGGTATCCAATTTAGACCATGACTATGATACCATTTGTTAGGACTGAAGGAATATAGATATATTCATAATGATATGATATTATCCACTTTGAACCTAAGTCATTATCGTTTTATTTTTGGATTTTACCCAAAAGATCTCATACAAATGACAATATCTTTCCCTTGTAATCTCATAATATTTCTCATGTGTTTTCAATATGAGACCTTATTTGTAACCTTACAACCCCAATAATAACAACTATGAAATTATAACTACTTGTAGTAGTTACAGTTTTGTAACTAATATGGTAGTTATAGTCTTTACTATGCTGGGTAACATCGAGTCTGGGTGATCGGCTTGGCCCCACGGAAGTTTCCCACTGACAATTAGGGTAAATCGGGAAGCACTTAGCGGTGGATGACCCATAAGCCCAGTATCCTTTAGTTGCAAGTCCCATTTGGAGGAAAAATTTCTGCAAATACGCTCTAGGGTGGTCCCCACTATCTAGAAAGGAGATAAATTATGGGGAAACTTCGCTCAATAACAACAACAACAACGCATGTAAAAAGAGATTTAGACAACTAGTGAAACATTTCACAGCCATTAGGAATCGACCATAAATCTTTCGCAATGCAAGAAACTAACTACATTCACAATAGGAAATAATAATATTAAATAGTATATCAAACGGTAGTTCTATGTTGTAATAAAAGATAATTATATTTATCCATATACCTTTCATAATTTATCCTCATCTTATAAAAAAAGAGATAAATTATAACGTTAATTTATCATTCATTCTCAAATTGATTAGAGAATGGTTCGAATTTTTTATTTTTATTTTTATTTTTATTTTTATTTTTATTTTACAGACACGTAGAATTCATCCCTTCATTAAAATCAACTGAACATCCTGTAAAGAAAAAAGTAGCAAGCCGTACGTGTCATTTGATAAAAAGGGGTGGAATGTCTTTTTTTTATGAAAAAATTTTAAAAAAAAGGCACTCAGTTGATTGCTATTAAAAAAACGATCTTTTTCATTTTTGCCCATCGTTTTATATATATTGAATTGATGCATGCAACTGAAAGAGGTTGGCTTTTTTGTTGACTCTATCCCTATTACCGAAGGTCATCCTCATCGGAATTGACTCCTCGTGGAGAGAGAGGACATGGCCTTGTGCCTAGTCCTCTTCCCTTTCTTAATTCTTTTCACCACACGAGGCCAAGCTGCTACTCTGCCGGCCGCTCATCCTCATCTACATCACTCCGTTTATTGCTGGATCCAACAGCTACGCGCGATCAATTGCGTAAGCAGCTTTGGAGATGCCTTCGCTGGCGTTTCTTTGCGCCTCCTTGCTCATCCTTTCTCTCGCCGGATCCGCTCGGGGAGACTACATTCACTACAACACCAGCGGTGGGACTGTGGCGGGGAAGATCAACGTGCACCTTGTGCCGCATTCTCATGATGACGTCGGTTGGCTCAAGACCGTCGATCAGTACTTCGTTGGCTCGAACAATAGCATCCAAGTACTGTAAAAAAACTTTTTTTTTTAATATTCCCAGTGATTATGCGCTAATTTGTTTCTTTTTTTTTGCCCCCATTTTTAAAGGGTGCTTGTATTATAAATGTGCTGGACTCGGTGGTCGATTCTTTGCTCAAGGATCCGAATAGGAAATTCATCTTTGCTGAGCAGGTTTGATTTACATTCAACGTCTGATGCTAACTGACATGAAGTGTGTCGCATGATAATTATGGCCTCTTGCTCTTTGCATTAGGAAAATGCTTTCTTAAGCATTCATGAATTAGGTGATAGAGATTGTATGAGTCAGCTTGCTAAGATTGCTTATGGAATTTGGTCAATTCAAGTTGTCTTTGTTGGTTTCAAGTGTTTTATGTTTGTTCGAAAACTAAATGATATATTTATTAATTAATTCTAACATCAACTGTAAGGTTGAGGCTTATCTAGCATTAGTTGTGGGGATCAAAACTGTTGTGAAATCACTTGTCTGACGAACCCTGATAAGGTAGACGACTTAATTCAAGATCTCAAATCATCCTCAGTGTATGTAGAAATCAAAATCACATCATTCTAAAGTCACATGATGTTGATCTCAGGCTCTAGTGGCAGAAGTATCCACAAAATGCTTTTATGTGCAATCGATTGAGAACAAGCTGTAATAATAACATAACAAATACAAGCATAGTAAAAAGGAATATAATAGCTGATCCATTGTGGTTTTGATAGAAGCCTATCCATATCTACAAAGAGAATCCATATTTAAATGATTTGAGATCAAAGATTTGGAAATACCTAGGTAGGTCCAGCACATTGTTTAAGTTTTATCATGAGCCTATATATAACCATGTAATGATTATCTCATGAATGATCAGTAATATTGTAACCCCGTAGTTACCTACTTTTTTTATGACTCATAGAGTTTAGAATATTATATTTTACTTCATAATTTCAAAAACAAAATTAAACTTGGCACAATTTCTCTCTTGTATGCAAATAAGTTTCTCCATTGCATGCGTTGCACACGCCAATAAGTTGATGATATATTCGACAAATTAGTTTAAATGGTCTGATTAATTAGGTAGAATGAGGTTAAAATTTTGTTTTATAGCGATTTTTTTTAACATCCATAAGACAAAGAAGTGAGGTGTTCACAACTCTATGACAAAGAAATGAAGCATACAGAATCAGGTGAGGTTGTATTCGTCAATTCTTGGAGATCCAGTATGACCCTTGTGCAGCAATAGAACTGGATTCCCTATTCAGATTCTTTTGTTCTAGTGAGACTGATTGAATTGGAAGCGAACTAAAGTTTCGCCTTTAACTATCAAATAGGATATTGTAAATAGTACCTTGGATTTATCTGATACTATTTTTTTTTTTTAAAAAAAAATTCTTTGAATGTTTCAAATTTTTGGACTGGTTATAATTCTCATTGTCTTTGGCATTTTTCAGGCCTTTTTCCAAAGGTGGTGGAGAGAGCAAAGTGATAAAACTCAAGAAATAGTGAGAAAAATTGTTGATTCTGGACAGTTAGAGTTTATGTATGTACTTGAGCTCATCTGTAATTTGGATTATAGCTATTATACTCAGCATCCTTATTCTTTAAAATCATGTTTTAGAAATGGTGGCTGGTGTATGCATGATGAAGCCACTGTGCATTACATTGATATGATTGATCAAACAACTCTTGGCCATCAGATGATCAAGAAACAATTTAACAAGGTTCCTCGTGCTGGATGGCAAATAGATCCTTTTGGTCATTCTGCTGTACAGGCTTACTTGCTAGGAGCAGAGGTGGCGTACAACCCTCTCCCTCTCTCACAGACATACAAACACACAAATCACTCATGAATATGCTTGCTTCACACACAAAAATCAATATGGAAACTTGTTAAGTTGTTCCACATGGAAAATGAAAAATTAGTATGATTTTTTGTTAGCACAAGATTATCCTTAGCTATTTTAGATGGAAAGTGGAACGTTGGCATTTGTTAACCACTTATCCCAAGGCTATTCTCATGGTGCTTATCATGCAACTATGCTTTCTAGAGATCTATCTACTAGTGATATTAAATGTAGGAAATTCCTTGTACAAATTATGATCTTATAGTTTATCAAATGCTAAGTTCTGTATGCCAACTTCATTATGAAGGTGTTCTTCATCTCGTTTGGTATATTTATTTTCTACATGTATTATGTATCAGGAATTGAGAGTTTTACATCTGTATATCAAATCTTGGAATTGTTTGTTGAATGCACTTTTTATTATTATTATTTTGAATGTTTTTTTTTCTTTTGAACATATAAAATCATTGCATTCATTAATATTTAGTCAAGGCTTGATTTGTTAATCTTTCATTTACGGGGCTGTGGTACTTCAGAGAAGATTATGAACTAGGTAGTCATGGGGAAAAGCCAAGGGAAAAAAATCTAGGATTTAGGTGATGTCGTGTTGAACCACTGTTAAATTATTGTTAGGAAGCTACACTCCTAAGCTACCACATGGGATGGATGAAAAGTTGACTATTTCTATGCACTAGTGGGTCAAAATCCAACCAAAATGGTGTACTCCAACAAGTCTAGGTGAACCAGTGTGTTTGTCTCTGAATAGTCCAATCCAAGGGCATAGATTAAACCAAGAAGTGTGTAACCCAATTAAGGGTGTAGATTGGTCTAGATAAGGGCCAGAGTGGGCTGAGTAGATTCACTTAAATTCAATTACAAGTCCTTCTCTCTCTCTTGTAATAACCTTCTCTCTCCCTGTAGATGAAGCTCCTATCTTTCTCCCTGTAGATGAAGCTCCCACCACTTGATTTACAAATTTTGATGGTGCCCTTTTCGCTTGCCCAGACTCCTTCTCTCTAGAAAGCTAGATCATCTTCCAAATTCACGAGATCTGACGACCTAATAAGTAACACATGTTAGGGGTTGGCCGGCTCTACTGGCGCGACCACTTCGACATTCAAGTACGAGAGATCTATGTTTTGTGCGACCACTTCTATATTTTGAAGAAGAAGAAGAGATTCTTGGAAATAAGGAACTGGAAATAAGAAGAGCTTCTTGGAAAAGAGTCGCCTCCACTTGCAAGAAGAAAATCATACCTGTGACCTACCCTCTTTGGCGTTTATATAGTTGTCAGAAGAGCATTGATAGATTGCAAATCTAATGTGTCACTTTTGCAATCTAACAAATTAATCAAGTTATCAAAAAACCCCAAATACACTAAGGAAATGATATAGCATAGGGGCCCAAGGTCGAATTTCTCGAGGAACCAATAATGGGATGTTTGATCTAAATTTGAAATTCTTTTTGGGTTTTCTAATTATCAACTGGGGTTTTGGGTTTTCTTTAATCCTAAATTAACGAAAGGAAATGCAATCCAAAGAAAAGGGAAATAACGCTCAACTAAATCTGAATCTAAGCATGCAAGAAACCCTAATTAACTTGAATCAACCCGAAATGGAGAATCTAAACTAACCTTAGGCTAGCAATAGATGCAAACTAAGATTCAACAAGGAATTCAACTATTGAAACTAAAAATTCAGAATTGAAATGACAAGAAACACTGGAATTAAATCGCATCAACAAGAATTCGTATCAGATATAAAGACAAATAGTTCAAATTCATCAAGTGCATCTCCAACTTCCCATTCTCAATCCAAATCCTCTTCTCCTTGCCGTCACACAAGGAATTGATCAAGAAAACTTCTCAACAATGTCAGAGGTGAGATTCCGAATCTCGACACAACTCCAGCTTGCTCTACGCGATGAAGAACCACTTCACTGAGCTGAACTAGCCGAATCTGCTCACAACCAGATGAACAAACTACTGATTGTGCTCCCTTGAACCTGGTAGGTGAATGCGGAATGCTTCCTGAACGGTCACAAGCACTAGAGGAACACCTCTAATGCATCGCCGGTGAAGGATGGATCTCCGGTTGGAGGAACGCCTCAAAACAGAGTAGGAATCACAGGACAGAGATTCATCGGAAAGAACACTCGCCGATCATTCATTCAGTCGGGAAATGAACGCCGATCGACGGAGATCTCAATGCTGATGAAGATGGATTGAATCGCAAATTTGGAAAGGAGGAGAGGGTGCGCTCGCGAGCGGAAGAGAAGGAGTTGTGTCGCGGATGAACAGTGCACGAAATTGACAAATTTATACCCGGTTCAATTGAACCGGGTTTATTTTGAATGTTGAGTTGGTTTAATGGCAATTAGGGATTGATGACATGGTTAGACTTGGGCTAGGCTCTTTGAAATTGATTGTAGTCGAATTGAACTTGATTAGGGTTAAATCCTT
>JBAMIE010212590.1:0-10199 GCA_037177295.1 Kaempferia parviflora
GGTCGAACCGACGCCTACTGTTCCCTCTTCGGGGAACGCGTCCTCACCTACTCCTCTCAGGAGAGTTTACCTTTTGCAAATCGGCACCTCCGGTTGGACTTTTGCTCGGCCTCCGAAGACTCAGAACTCGACAACGTCCGACCTCGACCCGTCTCGACTCCTGTCCGATGTCCCCGCTCGGCAAAGTCTTCTACTCGGCTTCACTCGCCAAGGCTTCTTTGCTCGACCCAGCAGGTCAAGACTTCTACCTAGTTTACCTAAGACTTTTTTTTCTCCTAAGGTTACCACCCCCTAGGACCTATGGTTACCTCCCCTTAGGGTTTTTCACCTGCCTAAGAAAACTTAGGACTTTCCTGCACAGTTTATTCAGCTTGTTAGACCAACAATAAGCCTTAGCTTTGAACCTTTACCATAATCAAAACTTAGTTTCAATTATTGATGTAATCTGAACCAACAATCTCCCTATTTTTCATTATGGTAACATGATTCAAAGTTAAGTAAAGCATAAAAACAAATTTAACATTTTCACAAGTTGCATAAAAACAAATTTAACATTTGCACAAGTTAAAAATGCATAAAAATAATTTTAAGCTCCCCCTAAACGATAGCATTTACACTTTGAAAAGAAACTTTAACTTAACTTTCAATTATTCTCTCAAACTTTGCCATATATAAAAAAATAGGGATAAGGAAATTTTTATGAAAGCATAAGATAAGTTCCTAAAAAAGTTTAATAACTCCCCCTAAACCAGAGAACTTCTTTTCAATTTGAACAATTTCTTAGTACGGTTTTAAGAAGTACTTTAGAAATTTTTTTTTTTGGAGAAGTACTTAAAAAAAACTTTGAAAAATGTTTTTAAAAATTGTGCCTGATAAGTACTTTAAAAAACTTAGTATTTTCGAAAAGTTTGAAAAAAATGAGAAGTATTTTAGCTTTGAGAAATGCCTTTAGCCACAATTTGAGCTTGAAAATTTTAAAACTTTTGGAATCACTTTAAAAGATTAAGTATTTTTTTTAAATGCCAATAGATTTTTTTTTTAATTTAACTTAACTTTTTAAAATAAAATTGAGCTTAAATATTTGAGATGCATTTTAAGTATTTTGAAAAGCTAAGTACAAGTATTTTTGAAAAGCTAAATACTTTAAAGAAGTAAGCACAAAAGAAAGTATTTTCAAGAAGGGCTAATAGATTATTGAAAATTAATTTAACTTCTTTTCTCCTTGTATCCCCTAAACTGATCATTTCTATGTTTTTTAAATAGAGCTTTGTAACTTGAATTTTGAAAAATGACTTTAAAAATAATTTTTTTTAAAGATAGAAAATATACTTTTCCAAAATTTTTAAGAATTTTTGAAAATAGATTTTGAAATACATAGTCTTGAGAAATAATTTTTGATAAAAGTTTTCAAAAAGTGAACTTTTGAAAGTATGCCAAAACTAACTTTAAAAAAAATATTTAGTTGAAAAATAGGTGATAAAATAGGAAAAAAAATTAAAGGTGGGGAGATTTTTAGAAAACCTTAAACATTTACCATAAGTCCAAGCATGTGAAGAATAAGGTATAAAATGCACTTAATAAAATATTTATCTCCTACTTTCCATTTCAACCATTCTATGTTATAAAACATGTTAAGACTTATGGATTTGTATGAGATGGAGTTAATAATTTTTAATCTTAAATTTAAAAAAAAAATTATTTGAATTTTGATCAATTCATTATAATTTGATCATATTTGAATTTAGATCTAAGTTTGATCAAATTTGAGTTAGATCTGAGTTTGATTTGATTAGATAGAGTTTTAAATCTGAGTTTGATCAGCTTTGACTTGAGTTGATCTAATTATTCTGATCTCATTTTGATTAGATCTAATTTGGATTTGATCAGATTAAGATTGATTGAGTTTTGATCAATTGATCTGATCTGAGTTTGATCAGTTTTGATTTAAGTTGATCTAATTATTCTGATCTGATTTTGATTAGATCTAATTTGGATAAAGTTTGATCGGGTATGATCTTGAGTTTGATCTGACTTGATCGGATTTTAAGTTCATCTAGTTGATTTGAATTTGATTTAGATTTTAAGTATGATCGACTTGATTTGAATCTGAGTTTGCTCTAAATCAGATTTAGATTTGAGTTGAAAATTTTGAATTTGATTTAGATTTGAGTTGGTTCAATTTATTTGAATTTGATTATCTTTGATTTTGATCTGATTTTGGTTTTTGATCAAATTTTGAGTTTCATTTAGATTTGAGATGATCTAATTGATTTGAATTTGATCAATTTTGATTGATTTAGACTAATTATGAATTTGATCAGATTTGGATTTGATTTTTATCTGATAGAGTTTGAGTTTTGATCAATTTCTAAGTTTGATCTGATATGAATTTGAATTAGATCAATTTGATCAGATTTGAGATTTGAGTTGATCCAATTAATTTGGTTCTAATCTGATTTTAAGTTTGATCAGATATGAATTTGAGTTAGAGTTAAATTTGATTGATTTTTGCTCAGATTTGGTTTGATCTCATTTTAAGTTTGAATATTGATCAGATTTTAATTTGATCAGATTGAGTTTGATTAGACAGATTTGATTTTAATTTGATTAAATTTGATAAACTTGATTAGCCTTGATCAGAATTTAAATTAGGATCTAATTTCATTTGATCAACTTTTGATTTGATTTGGATTAGATCAATTTGATCAGTTTGAGGTTTGATCAATTTAGTTTTGATTTGATCTTGATCTGATTTTAATTGGATATGATTTGGGTTTGATGTGATTTGAGTTTCATCAGATTTGAATTTGATTAAGTTAATTTGATTAGTTTTGGTTTAATTAAATTGATTTGATTTTAATTAAGTTTTAAGTTTAATTTTTATTTGAGTTGATTAAAATGATTTGATTTAATTTTTAATTAATTATTTTAATTAATTAAAGTTGATTAATTAAAATTAAATTAATTAAAGTTTAAAAATTGATTAAGTTAATTTGGGTTTAATTAAATTAAGTTGATTTGGGATTAATTAAAGTAAGTTTGAATTTGATTAAATTGAGTTTGAATTGAGTTTAATTAATGTTGATTTGGGTTTAATTAAACTGAGGTAAGGTTCAAAATTGATTAATTTGATTAAGTTGATTTGGGTTTAATTAAATTAATTGAGTTTTTGTTTGGGTTGGATTAACTTTATCAATCCTAAATATCTTACTCATTTCTAAGTGACAAAACAGGGAACCTTATCTATTTTGTAAGGTGATTTTAATTTTATCTGAAATTTTAGATGCAATATAAGATTTAATTAAACTTAAGTTAGATTCAGATTTAAGAATTAGTAATTTAAAAATAAATTTTAATATTTGGCTTCTAGGTTTTGGTGAGCCAAAGAGGTATTCTTTGGCCTAAACCTTATTGGATCAACAACCCTTTCCTAGACAAAGCCGCATAATGAAATAGTATTTTTAAATTCCTTACTCAAAAATCTAACTAGTCAAGGATGTGGTGAGGTAGCTTCAGTTAGTTCCACCAAGCTAAGAAGACCAAATAGGAGACGCCTTCCCCTACCTAACTTCTTAGATGGCTTTCCTAACGTACTATCAGCTCGCCCCACGCTAATACTAGGTTGTGCAAGTTTCAATCAAATCTAGTCCTTAACTAACCATTTCTATCCTAGGCAGTTATAATAACAACAGTAAATCAAGAATCAAACAAATCTAATTAACAATAAAAATGGTCTTGGCTCCCCCTAGATCATAGCCTTGATAAGGTCTATCAAGGTAATAAGTTTGATCTTTGGGGATCCAAAATTGGTTAAATTCAACTTGACTAGTCAAGTCAGATATAATGACCCATGCTTGGATTGATTTTCTATTTGTTTGAAAATAAGAAATAACTTATGCAATCTAACTAGTGAGCTTACAGTGTAATTTGGCCCTTCTGAAACGGATACGGATCTATGCCTTCGTCTGGTCTCGTATTCTTCGTTAGACTCCTCCGATGAAGATCCGTCAGTTGCTTGCATCACCTTCTTTACATCTGAATGTACCGTCTGAATCTTACAAGTAGGACACTTGTTTCTATAGTGTCCTCTCTCCCTGCACTTAAAACAAGTTATTTGAAAATTAAAAATTGAATTCACAATTTTACCTTTGTTTTGTTCTAATTCTTCTTACTCAGATTCGAACTCAGGTTCGACTTGGTCCTTTGGCTCAGATGGAATCTCGTGAAGCTCGATCAATTTTTTCCAAAGCTCCTTAGCGTTGTTGTATTTTCCAACTTGACCAAACACTTCATTCATTAGTCCACACAGAAGAGTATATGTTGCTTTTGCATCTGCCTCTCTTTTTCTTTTTGTTTGTTCATCCCATCTGTCGTAGGTGATTGGTAATCCATCTTAAGTGGGAAGGGTGAATTCGGTCTGGATCATACTCCATATTTCTGTTTGGGTCTTTGGGAGGCACTCTATTTGATTCTTCCACCACCCAAAATTCTCGTCGGAGAAGAGGAATGGACAGGTTGTACTGTCTCCTTCTTGATAGGCCATAAAAATCATGCAAAACAAAAACAACTAGAAATGTACCAAGACTTGTCTTGGATTAGTAGTGCGGGAGAAAAAAATAAAATAATGAATTCGAGTGAAGTTGCACAAACTTCAAAGAAAAATAATAAAATAAAAAAAATTTAATGATAAAATTTTCAAAATAGTTTATTTTGTCAATATAAACTTATAGTGAAAAAATAAATATGCAAATTTGAAAAGGCGTAAGCATATATATATATATATATATAAGTCTATAGAAAATAAATGAAAATAAAAAAACCCCCTACTTGATTGGTGGTTGCACCAATTCAGAGGAGCTCGCTCTGATACCAATTGTAGGATTGAAAAAAGCGATAGAGGGGGGGGGTTGAATATCGCGATAGAAATTTTTCGGATTTACAAATGGAGTACGCAGCGGAAATAAGAATTAAACAGAAAAGAAAAGTACACATTTTGTTTTTACTTGCTTCGGAGTCTTGTAACGACTCCTACTGCAAGACCCACAACCCTTGACTGTTTACTTTGGGCAATCCACAATAAATATGCAAATGTTACAATTCAAAGTACAAGTGATTTGGAAATGTAAGTGCAGAAATAAATAATTAAAATTATACTGACTCCGAAAGAGTAGCAGGGCTTCGCCTCGGGTCGTCGGAGCGGCGTTGGAGCGTATCGGAGCAACGCAGAGCGAAAGGTTGAATAGCAAGTGTTGTCTTGTAAGAGGTGGCCGAATGCTCCTTTTATAGGATGAATTTCGGCTCTGGAGGGCGCCCTCAAGGCGCCGAACAAATCTCTTGTTATCCTCGCCGAGTCCATTTTTATCCATTTAAGGGCGCCTTCAGCTTTTCCACGCGACAACCACTGTTTAAACTTCGTCCGCCAACTTTAATCCATTGGAGGGCACCTTCAAGCCTTGGAGGCGCCTTTCCGCCTTGCTGAGGGCGCCCTCAACTACTGAGGGCGCCTTCAGTCGCATGTTTTGGCCGAAAGCTATTTTTTAACTCTTTTTCAATTTTTTTTCCTACAAAAACATGTTAGCACATAACAATAATAATATGGAAAGAAATGTTTACAGCCAGTGCTGTCTTGATTCTGACTTTCAGGTTTCACCAGAAACCCTAGGACGAACCGACGCCTACTGTTCCCTCTTCGGGGAATGCGTCCTCACCAACTCCACTCAGGAGAAATTACCTTTTGCCAACCGGCACCTCCGGTTGGACTTTTGCTCGGCCTCCGAAGACCCGAACTCGACGACGTCCGAACTTGACCCGTCTCGACTTCTGTCCGATGTCCTCGCTTGGTAAAGACTTCTGCTCGGCTTTACTCACCAAGACTTCGTTGCTCGGCTTCACTCACCAAGACTTCTTGCTCAACCCAGCAGGTCAAGACTTCTGCCTAGTTTACCTAGGACTTTTCTTCTCCTAGGGTTACCACCCCCTAGGACCTAGGGTTACCTCCCACTAGGGTTTTTCACATGCCTAAGAAAACTTAGGACTTTCCTGCACACTTAATAACATATCAGTCCACAAAGCAAGCTTAACTTTGAACCCTTGCCATTATCAAAATAAGGTTCGATCATGGTGCTTTTGGCACCAACAACTTATTCCAAACACTATAAACTTCCTTGTATTCGAGCTTTCAAGTTTCTAAACCTCAACGCGTTTGCGAAGCTTCTCCGCCTCCGATGAAGGAGATCTCTAATAGAGCTTTAATTGCCTTGGAGTAGCGATCCTCTAATCGTGATCCAAGTAATTTATTTGTGTCTCCTACTTTCTATTTTAGTTAATTAATTTAATTGTGTTTGGTTTAGCATAACTTATTCAAGAAAGGTATTCATCTTTATTATAGGCTAATCGACCTCCCGATTACCAGCCTACACGTTCCAACACTATGTTGATCTTTTCTTTGTAAAACTTGTGATAAATCATTCATGACTCCCAAGATATTCTTCATTAAGTGCATCTATAATATAAATTCATATTTTCAATCAATTTTAACAGATTATTTTCTTAAGCCCTTTGCTTGTGATCTTTTCCCTCCTCTTTAACAAATAAAAGGACATCAATAACTGAAGGATACAAGCATATCAAACTCAGCAACGTATTATAATATGAACCTCAATGTGTGCTCCCAGCTCTTTTTAATGTCTTCTCTTGATTCATGCCTTGTCCAGTTAAGATATCACCATTGAAAATTTCTTTAATAATTTTTTAAAATTGTTTCTCATGAAGTATATTCCTTCGCTTGCATGATGCACCAACAATATTGTTCAATTGTGCAACCACATAAAAAAGTAGAAATTCGCATGTGATTTTCAGTAACAGCTACAAGTGTAAGTTCCAGTTGATGAGTAAAATAATAAACATAATAAGCAGACTTGTTTTCCATCATAATTAAGCTTTTTAAGCCATTGAATTCTCCTCTTATATTGCTAGCTCCATCGTATCCTTGCCTCTGCAAATTAGATATAGATAATCCATGTTGGCACAAAAAAGAATCAATAACAGTCTTAAGTGAAAGGCAGTAGTGTCACTTACATGTACAATGCCTAGAAAGCGTTCAACAATATTTTTCCCTTTCATCTACAAACCATAAATCAACTACCATTTGTTGTTTAACAGATATATCATGAGTCTCATCAACCAATATAGTAAATAATTCATAACCAAGATCTCCAAAAATATAATTAGTGGTTAAATAGGCAATGAATCTAATAATATCTTGTTGAATATCAGGCAATGTCAGTTTGAGATTTCAAGGAGCATTATCTAGTGTAACTTTATTAATATCCTCATTATGGTCAGCAAGAAATCATAACGGTTAAAGAAAATTACCATGATTAAGTGAGTCTGTTGATTCATCATAACCACGAAATGCTAATCTTTGACACACAAGTATTGGGGACCTTTCTGGAGCTAGAGGGGGTAAATGGCTCCAATCGGTCTCATCGATGATGATTTGTAGCTGAAATGTCAATGCAAACTCAACCAAACACTAATACCGAGATTTACTTGGTATCCACCTCAAGATGAGGTGACTAATCTAAGGATCCAGCCCTCTCTCACACATCCACTATCAAAAACACTCCTTCTCGGTGACTCACCAGAGGCGGAGAAGCCTCGTACAAGATTACACAAACAAGAAAGAAAAACAAGCTTATACAAAAGTAATCTTACAAGATTTACAATAAGGAACTCTTGCTTGACTTTCTTCTTCTTGTTTAGATCGCCTCTTGATTACTCGGAAATACAGCAGCACTTTGCCCTGAGAATCTTAAGAACCGGCGGTGAAATCGTTAGAGAAGAAGGTGGAAGAGAAAAGAGTGATCCATCGTCGTAACCCTCGTTGCTTTTAAACCTGCGTGTCACAACAGTCGGATTTGGATCGATCAACTGATCGATTCAGAGCCTGGATCGATCAGCTGATCAATAAAGAAGCTCATTGAGATTTTGTCGCAGTAGCCTGGATCGATCAGCTGATTGATCCAGCACTTTTCTGTGCAGTTCACGAATTACACGAGCACAGCTCCTCAATCGATCAACTAATCGATCGGGGAGAGCTGGATTGATCATCTGATCGATCCAGCGTCTCTCTGTTTGAGAGAGAAAGCCAGCCAATCGATCAGCTGATAGATTGGCCAGGTCTAATCTTGCTAAACCTCAAGTTTAGACCATCTTGCTCAACATCCAGTCGCACCCTGTCCCCCCAATATAGCTACTCCCCTGTGTAAACCTTTCCAAGGCTCAATGTCCCTTTACTAAAGAGGAGAATGATCACATGGATAAGATTTCTTATGCATCTGCTATTAGGTCTATCATGTATGCAATTCTAAGTACTCATCCTGATATTGCATATGCATTAAATACGACAAGTAGATACAATCAGATCTCGGTGAAAGTTACTAGACACGTACAGTCAAAAATATTCTTAATTACTTGAGAAGAACTCCAGATTATTTCTTGATATATGAAGGTATGGAGGAGCTCATTATAAAGGGTTACAGGGATTCAAGCTTCCAAACTGACAAGGATGATTCAAGATCATAGTCAGGGTATGTGTTTTGCTTAAATGGTGGTGTTGTGAGATGGAAGAGTTCAAAGCAACACACAATTGTTGATTCTTCTACCGAAACTGGGTATATTGCTAGTTTTAATATAGAAAAAGAGGTTGTTTGGATCAGAAAGTTCATTACAAAACTTGGAGTAGTTCCCAGTATAGCTAACTCAATAGACCTCTATTGTGATAATAACATGGCTATTGCACAGGCTAAGGAACCCATGTCTCATCAGTGATTCAAATGTAGGTCCCGTGGAGGTCGGCAAGAGAGGGGTGAATTGCTTGAATAGAAAAATAAAACATTTCTCGATCTTCGGCATTAAACAAGTACACACTTAATTAAAGATAATAGAAATAAACAAATAGAAATATGAGACAACCAGATTTACTTGGTTTACAATCAAAGAATTGCTAATCCAAGACAATAAAGCTCACTAAAATGTCTCCTTCTTCAAGCGAATCGTCGAAGGCGGAGAAGCCTCATACAGGCGAAAGCGTGGAAACAAAAGAATAGAATAACAATTTCGAGTACAATAAGTGTGTTGTTTCAAACTAGAAGGACTAGGGCTCTATTTATAGTCCACTGGTTGATCTTATCAAGTTGCTGACATAGCGCATTGTAGGCGCTATGACCCGGTCCAGGTGAACCCACGTGGATGGCTTTATCCTTATCGTAACGCTTTGGGAATAAGAATTTATCCACTCCTAGGCGCCCAGACTAGTCTGGGCACCTAGATGGGTACTGACATGGACCCAAAGTTGATCCCTACTACAACGGCTACGTGAGGCATCATTCAGGCAACCTGGGTGGTCCGAGCGCCCCGAACAAGGAAAAGTCAACGCCACATTGACTTTTGCATCTTCCGCTCGGTCGCTTGGGTGATGTCGGACATCCAGATTTGGGATCACCCGAACCCATTTTTTATCCTTCTCCTGGACCAAGCTTCCTCCTCGGCTTCTCGTCCCTCAGACCGCTACTCACGTCCTTCTCGCTCTGCTCGTGTACTCTTCCGTATCTTCTCATCCTTTGGATGCACCGAGCTTGTCGACTCGATTCTCGTGCTATCATTCTCATCCGCCATGTCTTCCGCTTGACTTCTTATATTCCTAAGCTCCTGCATACTTAGACACAATATTAAATACAATAGGGCCTAACTTAACTTGATTGACCACATCAAAACCAACTTGAGGTACTTACAGCAAACACATACTTCAGTGATTCCATCTCATTCGAGAGATTATTGATAGAGGAGATGTGAAAATATGTAGAGTACCGACAGATAATAATATTACAAACCCACTGACCAAGGCTTTGACATAGAGAAATTATGATGGTCACACTAGATCACTAGGTATTAGACTTTAGTGATTGACTCTAATCATGAGATGATTGATATAAGACTATTGTATCATATTTTAATAAAAGACAACATTTTGTGTTTATTAGATTTATATCTGTGCAATTTTGATTAAATATAATGATGTACTATAGTGGTAGATGTTAGTGATAGCCCTGAGTGTCAATAATGTGTTGATTGGCAAGGACAATTTTGTATCATATTTTATTAATAAAGGCAAGTTTGGTTATTATATTTTATTTATG
>JBAMIE010212609.1:0-10198 GCA_037177295.1 Kaempferia parviflora
AACATTTATTTTACTAGTTCAACTGTTTCGATTGAAAATGTTTTTTCTGTGATGAAAATTCAAGACTAATTTACGTACTAGGATGAGAGATGAGCCGATAAATAACAGTTTAATTAGTAGTATATATTGAGAAGGATATTTCTATCATAATTGAAAATGAACAAATTTTATAATATTTTCAATAGATGAGCCGTAGGGCACGGTTGTCTCCTTTTGTTTGTACATCCAGACCTCGTACTGATAGTTTAAATATTAAGAAATAATTACTTTATTGGTATGCACATATATATCATTATCGTTATCAATTCATTACTTTATTTTTTGATATATTTATTAGATAGTAAAAAATATTTTTTTATTCTTTTATTTGAGCACCCCTTCAATTTTTTATCTGGATCCGCCACTGCTCCAAGTGCGGATTTCAGGAATCTCAGGGTCAAGACTCATCTATGGCCAATTCACGACGAGTACCACCCAATTTACTCTGATAGTTGGTGGAAAACTTTTATAGAACTCCAAAAGCAAATCCCAACACAATAATGTATGGCAAATAGTAATTCTTTTTATCATTGTAAGGTGGGCAACTAGAACAAATATAGTATCGAGATTGGAAGACTCACTTTCTATGGCTTAAGGTATCAAAGAGTAAATTGTCTTATTATATTAAGGGGGAAAAAATAAATGCCTTCTCACCAATTAGGCATCTGAATCCTACCAAGAAAAAATTGGTCCAGATGTATAATAATTCTATGCCTTGGCTCATCTACCATGCAAATTCAGGCATTTGCTTAGCTGAAGCACTCTCGATCAGGACTTCCTCCAAATGCTTAACGGCGCCTGATAGTTTGCGCCATGCATCAGCCCCTTCAGCTCAAGCTTTTGCTCACCAATAAGTTAAGCAACAGTAAAAAGGCAATGCCGAGCATGAACCTGGGATCGCTCATACGATTCACGACTTGCTGCCACCTGTAATTTCAACCAGTAGAGAGCTGCTGGTAAATCCTGTTGGTCATATCGGAAATCTCCATTATGTTCCGGTTAAATCCGTATTACTTTTTAATGTGAAAGACTCGAGTAGCTAAATTGAATGGAAAATCTGTCGAGTATAACAAAGTTTATGGTATATGGCAAATTCCATAGCTACGACAGAGAAGGATTTTAACTGGACTACTAAAATTTAAAACAAGAATTAGGTAACATTAAATGCATAAGAGATGAAGAACCAAATATTTCTGTTGATAAAAAATGAAGATTAAGAATGTTTCTCTAAATTAATTAACAACACGACTAGGAATACAAAAAATTCATTAGCTAGATCGAATATGAATTTCTTTAAGAAAAATGAAGGTGGGTAAAACTTCAGGTCATGATGGCATCCCTGTAGAAGATTTAAAATATATATTTATATATATGATATTATATCAATATATATAAAGCAAGAAGAATCAAAAACAAAGTGCTATCAATATTATTAAAATTGTAATCAGATGAAATTGAAAAGTAAAATTTGGGGAAAGAATGATCAAAAGAAGAACAAGGGGCGAACATAAATTGAATAAACTATAGGTTGAGTAAACTATAGTCAAAGGTGCAAAAGGTAGAGGGAGACAAAAGGAAGATCTATTTAGCACCGGACCATCATGCATCATGGATGGAAGTGCAGTATTTTCAAAAGGCAACACACGTCAAAAGGTTAATGCAGCCCAAATGAAAATGCTAACATAGATACAAGAAGTTATCAGCAAGGATGAAATAGAAAATAATGAAATCCATGTAGTTCCAATAAATGATCAAATGAGATAATATAAATTACGATGGTATTAAAAAGTTTGAAGGTGACTTATAGATTTTATATCTAGAGAATATTTATATATTAGAATAGAAGGCGTAAAAGATAAAGGGAGATCAAAAAAATTAACATAACAAAAGATAATTTATCAATCTTACTGTTGGTATACCCTTCGTAGAGCTTCAACTAGGCCATAGAAACAAAACAGCAGTTATTATTGGCAAGATCAACCACACCTTCCATAAAATCATCGTCGTCGTCAAGTCGTGTTTACCCCTACATCGTTCTTATATATTCAAATCCCTCTACCTCTTTATCTTCCAGTCTAACAAATTCAACTCTTTCAACTATAAAAATCTATTAGTTATCTTAAAACAAGTCTATATCATCTCTCAACCTAATTTTTCTTATTTTATAATCTATTCAAGGCTTGAAGCTATACCTAATTTCTTTCAAGTATATCTTCCATAAAATGAGTCAGTTTCTAAGAAAAAGTTTGCTTCTTGAATGTAAAAAGCACAGGATAGACTCTAAATGAAGATAAAAATTTTACTAACTCATTATTCAAAAACACTAAGATTAAAAATCAAGTTCTTAGCATTGTTTTTTTGTGTTGTATGACTGAAAAAAACTGAAAGCCATTTTAACAAGATAATTAATAATGTCCTATTTTCATATATTTTATTCTACCTTGTGAAGGAGAGTGGGTATATACATACCAGTTTCCAGCAGCAAACACATAGCTTTCCTGTTTCGCCTCCTCTTTAGCAAATTCTTCCAACAATTCTCGCTGGCGTACTGTTACAGATCTGGTAAACGTCCAAAAGATAGAGCAGTTACAAATTACACACGAAATGCAATTTCAAATGTTTAATAAAACATTAACCAAAGGAGCAATTTTCTCAAAATCAAATAACAGAAATACTGGAACTCAAGTTTGGAAAAATATTTCCTTCATGCATGCATAATCATAACCACAGAGTTAATGACGAGTATCAAATATAAGGGGACAATTCGAGACTTAGAAGAAAATGTTTCCAACAAATGTCTGTTATTTCCTTTCCCAAATTGCCGAGTTGTAATGTATCATTAAAATGACAACTACAGACAGGAACTTCCATCTGTTGTGGTGTACACTATCCTTTAAAATACTCAAGTTGATCCATACAGATAAGAAAGGGATGCATTGAAGCTATGTGTTGCAATATGATGATAAATTTCTTTCTTTTTAATTATCCCACAAAGCCATGTAGCAATCATTTTTTTTCTCATGTCACAGTGGATTCAGTCCAGCAGAGGTGTTGATAGACATGCACACATGGAGCTATCTGTTTCATCCGAATTCCTTGAAGCCAGGGAATATAGTTAATAAACAAGGCTGCTAAGTTCTGAGAAAGCAGATAGAACTAGATCTTCTCAGATAAGTAAAATTCAATTGCATCTATGAGTAAAAAGAAGAACTTGAAAGATCCTGTGCTGATTCTTCTGCAAAGAAGAGCTTACGAAGGAAAATGCACACGGAAGCGCACATATTGGTCGCCATGATCGACTAGGCCAACTTGCTTCGGCAAACCTGACATTTTATCGTATGTTCAGTATTAAAAACATTAATCTGCATCAAAGAAAAACTATTTTCTTATGTACCTCTACCCCTTAGAACTAACAATTGTCCTGGCTGCACTCCTTTTGGTATCTGAACAAAATTAAAACGAAATGAAGTTAACTGAAATTTCCAATAAGCATATTTACTTGGAAAAAATTTCCAAGCGAAAGCCAGTTGAAGCAGTATGATTACAGAGTGAAGTGCAAATAAAAGTATGGCATGAGACACACGCATGTCAATGCTCTTGAATGCAATATTTGCTGGTGACATACTGTCATCTAAGAAAACCATTAAGACTAAGAGGCATCTTGGCATGATAGAGAAAGTCTCTAAGACAGTCTAGGGTTACAGTTTAGTATGAAATCTGGATTTGTCTCTCAACGTGGAGCAAGCCCCCCTTTGCTGGATCAATACACTTGGCTTTTTGTTGCAAATGATTGGAGTAAAACCACAATGCATCATACGTGATGCTCTCCATCAAGTAAATGTGACCTTGTTCAAGATGAAAACAATTCAATGATAGACTGGTTCGTTTGTGTACGTTGTATATAGTATGTCGATGAAGATGTAGAAATATGAATTAACATTATAATAGCACTAATGGTGGCATGTGGCCACTAAAATTAGGGTAATATGGTCATAACTGAAGCAACATTTGATATTTCTCCTCATGGACATTGGTTTGTGATTAAGCTGACACATGATATTTTGCCAAACTATTATAGTTGATCATGTGACTTGAAGGGAATAGTAAAAAATTTAGAATGTTTATGTTTTCTCTATTTTAATCATTATCTTAAATGGATTTCCTTTGTTACATCCTCATTTTCTTTTAAATTAGTCAAACTAATGTTGGTACTCCACCTATACTTGTAGTGGCCCCACAATGATGATGAGCTCCTATCATTTAACTAATATCAATATATGCCTATATACAACAATTTATATCACCAATAACAATGTTTCCTCCTATCAAGATTACAGCCAATCATCCACAGATACAAAAAATCTCAAATTCTATAATTCACCACAACTCCACACGTCACCCTTGTTCAATTAGGTAGCAAAAAAATTCAATGTATGGCCATCGGGATGAACACTGAGGATGGCAAAGGGATTGATAAGATTTCTTGTTCTTATCTTATATTATAAGATTATAAGATTGTGATTTGATCAGCATATGTTTGGTAAAAAGAATAATCTTCCCCTTTCCTTTGATCATAAATGGAAAGTGTTTGATTGGAACATGAAAACGTTACTGAATTGATCTTAGTTATTCTTCGGTACGGGGTGGCATAAGGGAGGATATTCTCGAACAAAGATACAAAAAAATCTCAAATTCTATAATTCACCACAACTCCACACATCACCCTCAGTGTTCATCCCAATTGCCATACATTGAAATTTTTTGCTACCTAATTGAGCAAGGCCAGTTTTTGCTTAATTTTGCCAAGTTTATTCATATTAGATATCTCGTTTGGAAAAGTGTCAAATACTAGGTGTCAAATAACTCATTTATGAATAAAATTCTAATCTTTCATAGGCTCTAGAAACATATCATGGAGAGACAGCTCAAATTTATAGAGAAAACTTCTCGCAGAAAGTTTCACATACAGATAAAAAGGAAAGATGAGTCATGGATACATTATAAACAAAGTAAGAATACGCACCTTCAATTCTGCTTTGCCAATCAAAGTGGGAACTTCAACCTTACCACCAAGAATAGCCTGTTCAAACAAAATACACTATACATGTATGAATCTCATCATTTCAAATGTTTGTGACATGAAAAGCTCCACCAGGGCCATATAGTATAAATTGTAGGAAAATCAATTTTATTATTTTACAAAAACTTTTAGTGAAAGAATAAAGAATAATTACCTGAGTGAAACTTATTTGGGTGTCAACATATACATCAGCGCCATCTCGTGTGAAAACAGGGTCCTTTCCTACCTGAATCATCACAGTTGTGATGTATTAACATTAAACAAGTTCAGAATAATGATTGGAAATAATTGAAAATAATGTGCATAATTTACCATTTCCTTCATTGGCATAACCCTAAGATGTTCAAGAAATAAAATAACAGAAAGATAAAAACAATGGGAAAAGGAGACATGGCAGTTAACAGCATTGAGGGCATCCTTCTCAGAGAGAGCTGATAGTTAGAAAAATTTACACATCACAATTTCTATCCTATATAAAACAAAAAATAGATATTATAAATTTCCACATAAATTGAAATTGTGGGCTCGTTGAAGCCCGAAGGTGGTAGAACCCCACAGATCTTGAAGAGAGGGAAAAACAAAGAAGAAGATAAATGATGTTGAAATACTAACCTGCTTTTCTTTCAATCTTTCCAGTAATTTTATGTAGGGAGTAAAGCAGCTATATTATCTTACTTCTACTTAACTAATCAAACAACTCCTACAAATAACTACACACTAAGATCTTCGAGTCAATAATTAGTCCATCCTTAAACAACCAGTGCCACATATAACTCTCAAAGAGTTTCATATCCAAGGAAGCATCAATTGTATCCACAAATTCAAAAGTAAAATATTTGCACTATATATCACTTACTCAAAAAAATATCGATGCAGAAAATTAGATGCCTTCTGCACATTAAAAACATGATACATTTTGACATAAAAAAAAATAGCAAATGTACTTGATTAGCACTATTGGCTTGTTTTGAAAATATTCTTTAAATCTGTTTCCAATGGTGATCACGAAGCAAAATGATATATGAAACCTGAGGCCTTCATCAAATGCAAGCATTGCATAAGACTTTAATTTTGAATATAAATTATATTAGGCTATCAGAATCATTATTATAAGCAGATGCCAAGAAAAGATAAAAATGTCAGAGGAAAAACCTTCAATTTAATGTTTAGATCACCAGGATGGGCGCCCCGTCCTCCTTGATTTCCAGCATTTGATACACAAATAGTATCCCCAGAATCAACCCCTTTATAAAAAAATTGAAGAGTCAACATATATATATATATATATATATATATATATATGCAGTGAAGAGCTCGTATAAGATACAAACTGAAAAAATAAAAAAGATAAACAATCAACCATTGTAATCTCTCTTATAGTAAGTTAGGTCCATAGATCCAGGTAATTGAATAGCTTATGTTATCAGCAACCTTAGAAGCTGCTCATGAAATTTTGCTTACATAGGATAGGAGACAGCAAATTAGATGAAGATATAACGTCAGTAGCAGAGTATTACAACAGGAACACTGCCATAGAATTTTGGACCATAGAACTACTTTAATTCCTCGAATAAGTGGGCCGACTAACTAATTCATTCGCTCATGACTCAATGATAAAAAATAATAGTGCAACTCTTGGTCCCTTTCTATAAGATATAAACAGTAAGTTAAGTTAGAAGTAGGTTAGTAGATCAAGAGATTCAGCATATGAGTAGTTGCAAAACACTAATTTATTCCCACACCTGAATAGAAAATGTAAGGTTTCTTCCAGCATAGATAATAATTGTTAAAATTGTCTAAACCCATGAACATGAAGCCTATTTGTTGTGAAGAGCTAATTGAAGGGATAGGATTGCGTAGCTGCCCTCAAATAGTTGGGATAAACATGGTTGATGATGACAACAATGACCTGTGAGTAATTATATTAAGTGGAACCAAGTATTTTAATTATAAAGATTATCATAATTCAGCTTTATTTTTTATTCACCAAAATGATCCACTAATGAGGGGTGATGAGCAGCAGATACGACAGCATATGGTTAGTTCATTCTGAAGTTTTGGTCATAGACTGAAATGATACAGTTTCAGTACTATACCATTCAATTTTGGCCTACTGTTGGTTGCTCCAAAGAGGAGGAAGGAAAAGAAAAAGAAGAGGTGGAAGTGGAGGGGAAGCTTACTCTAGAATTTGGGGTTTAGGAGGACAGTCATGGAAGGAGTTCCAGACTCATTGGAACTCATGACGAAAGAAGATGCTTATGCAAGGAGCTTGCAAGTCGGCGGCTTGTGTAGAGCTCATAACGAAGGCTTGGATGAAGATTGCAGGTTTCATTCTTGCAAAAGACTCATGATGAAGGTTCAGCATAGTTTGCAATGAAAGAAGGAGCTCAAGTGAAGATCATGATGAATCTGGAAGCTCGGCAGACCTCGTGAAGCAAGCAAAAGGCTCATGATAAAGAAGGCTCAATCAAAGCTCGAGATGAAGGCGGAAGGATCACAACAAAGACAGAAGGTTCGGAAGAACTCATCTCGAGTGTACCAAGGTATCGGAAGTTTTTCAAGAGTTGATCAGCTAGAGGAACAAAAATTTTAGCACATTTGGCTAGCACGACTCAGAATTTGAAACATTGTTGCAACCATGGATAGGCTTAGCACGTGTTCATAAGAAAACTTTCATTTCTCTCACCCAAATCTACCAATTGTTTGCAAAATCCACCATATATTCAGATGAATGAATGAGTATTAATACAAATAAGAAGAATCAAGCTCACTCGTCATGATAAACTTGTATGAGGATGCAACCTCTTGCACAATGAGTATTTCTGGCATTCTCAGCAGCCTGACACAATTATTCCAATAATTTTTTTCATAATGTTGTTTATAGTCATACTATGAACAATTAAACAATCAATACATGCATTGGGATGTTGGAGTAGTTGTATAAAACTATCATGTCAAAAACAAGAAGGATTAAATTAATAATTTACATACACCCATGGGTGGAATAAACATCTTAAGAGTTACATTAGATCTTATGTAACCAGAAAGCAGAGACCAAAAACTCTTGTGCCAAAATTTAAAGAGATATATTTTTGGTGCAACTTTAGAGAGAGAAAATACATAACCTGCTGGAATAGTTACATCTACGTTCTTCACACCATCAACGAACCCTGACCCCCTGCAGGTTGTGCAATAATCCTGCAGGGATATGCTTGGCCTTTAACGTAACTAGAATGTAATATTCTGAACCATTCTTTTAAAATAACAACCCACCTTGATTATCTTCCCTGACCCTTTGCATGATCGGCATGTGGATGTAAAAGGAAACACTGAAACCTAGATTAAGAATGACAATTGCAAAAGAAGAAAATGAGTTGCATTTATTTTCTATCCGCAATTGAAGATATGGAAGATCACTACAGTACATATAGCCATGAACTAAATAAATGAGCTCACCCTTCCAACGCCATCACAGGTAGGGCATCTCACTGGCTTTGTATTAACTGGATGGCCTCTTCCATCTGCATCTCATTGCATGCCACAAAACGTCAAATCACACACAAAAAAAAAGTATAAGGAACTTTACTAGAGAGAGAGAGAGAGAGAGTATTCATGGCCTCCTAGTTCATCACACAGTGAGCATTTGGTTCATTATTTTCTTATGAAATTCCTTTCAGCATTCTTAGTTCAACTTGGAAATCAACTCCAGAACTTCAGAATTCAAATGCAAAAATCCAACCATGATTAACAAAAATAAGAATAAATAGAACCGTCACCATAATATGCTTCACAACAATTTACAAAAGAAGCTATGAGAACTATAATGGAAAATTCCAGATAAGAAGCTAGGCAATGAATGCAAAATCAGACAATAGGATATCTGGCTAGAAAGTGAACAGATGCATCAATGTATTTGAAACACCTATTCTCAGTTAAAAGTATAGGAGTGTCTTCCAACTAGAAGTCCACACAAAGAGTGTTTCTACTTACAGCATGAGTTACAAAGAACTTGTGCACCAAAAGACACCTTCTTAATACAACCTTTAGCAGCTTCAGCAAATGAAAGATTTAGCTCCACCTATGCACCACAAAGTTTTAATTCATAAAGACAAACATGATCATAGAAAAAAATCTCCGTTCAAGAAAAGTAACCTCTACATCAGCTGCATATGTTTCTCTCTCATTTTCAAAGACCTGAATCAAGAACAATAATTATAGAATTTGCCTGTAAACTATTATTATTATTAACTAACTACTGAGAACAAAGTACCTCTGAGAATATTCTGTAGAATGAACTTGAGAAAGGACCACGGTTGGATTGGTGGAATTCTGAGAAAGGACCACGGTTGGATTGGTGGAATTCTGAGAAAGGGTCACGATAAGCTTCACGGAACTCCTCTGTATTATCTGCAGAGTACCTTACCCTCTCTGGTCCTCTGGAGAAATTCTTCAATCACCATTATGAGAATAATTAAGTACATGGCTTATAAAATTAGTCTAGCAATAAAAGCAACGCCAAAAAAAGCTAGGGTAAGACATCACATGCATTATGCAGTTTCATATTGTGTAAGCATGAAATAATGACATCTAAACAATATCTGATCTTGATAACACCATACCATTAAAAGCATATGCAAAACATTGTGTGCATTGTTGAAATAGCTCTTAACAAGGCACTAAAGTGAATCAAACTCGAGTGTAACACTCAATCCAGGGTTCCAAGCTTGCTAACCAGGCATGTTCCTGAATGCGGTTGAATACAGAGGATCATTTGTTTCTTCATCATAGTCATTCAACTCATATAAGAGCTCCGGAAAGCTACCTAGATGGCTTCTGAAGCATAACAATATCCCCCTACAGAGGACTAATCTGCTTCAGGCATGTCCATTGCCATAACTAAAAGGCAATTTAATATTTTGTCTAAACATTGTCAAACTTTAATTTTGTTTTATACTATTTTGGTTTTAATGTACAATGTAATATTTAATTTCTTGCTTCCAGAAAACCTAGTCTAATTTCTGACAAAATACAACAAAAAAAAAAAAAAAAAAAAAAAAAAATGGAGATCCACTTTTCTCT